>JAODUH010087596.1:0-14694 GCA_027564835.1 Typhlichthys subterraneus | reverse complement strand
TTCCCCCTCCTGAGGTGGCGGATGGTTTTCCAGAAACACTTTGGTGCCGACCGAAAGTCTTTCTCCGTGGCTTCTCCAAACTTCTCCCACACCCGTTTCTTTGCTTCTGCTACGGCAGATGCTGCAGCCCTACGAGCCAGCCGGTACCCTGCCGGCTGGCTTGAACAGAATGAACACGATGAACAGAAAGGGTAAAATTGTTTTGTGGAAAAAAGTGGGCGCAGTTAAATAATATTACATTTTAATCTACATAAATATTAGCCAATTTAAATTATAACATTATTGCCATGTTCGTTTTAACTACCATTCGGCTCCTCATACTTCCACGGTCGGCTCATCTGAGCTCAGTTTCAAGTTGTTTTTCCTCATTCGGCGGATATCGACCTGTCGACTTCAAAATAATCTCTGGAAATGTAGGCTATAGGCCTAAACAAATCTCTGGAAACAAAGTCTCACTTAACACAGAACATAGATTACAGTAAATATGAGTACATTAGTACTACATTCAGTGCATTGCTTCCTCTGTGTGTTTGTCAGACTGGGTTGAACTTGACAAAGGTGGTCTTGACTACAGCCCAGTAGTCTATGTAAAGGGGCGGAATGCGGCATGTGGAAAGGGTCTGATTTTAGGGTTTGCTGGCTTTAAATTTAAGGACATCAGTATTTGATGACAGGAACACGCTTCCATTCATACATACCAGCGTGTACACCACATTACATAATATACATTGTATATGACAACACGAATGCTATCAAGTTGATAGCAGTTAGCAGTTAGATAGAGAGATAGTAACAAAATATATATTTGAATATGCATTTTTTAGTGAATCTAATATAACTCTATCATACTAGGGCTGTCCCAAATACCATATTGCAGGTTTCGAATACTTGATATGTGGTGTTTCCGAACGAGAATTCGAATACTCTTTCTCAAATAAAACATTAAAAACACTCAACTATAATTAATTAATTAAGTATATCAGAAGTAAACTTCGATTCCCAGCTTCAGTGAGCACACATGTAAACATAGCCATGCGCTCAAAATGTCCACTTCATGGGAAAACATGCATGCATAATGTGAAAAAAACAATACTTAAATCCAAATATTTAAATTGAATACATACCCAACAAATGATTACCCAAACAATCGAATATTTGGGGCCAGCCATAATTCATACAAAAATATTTGTCCATTCTCTCTGGCATCAACTATTCTGAGTTCAGACTTAACTGAGCGTATGGCAAACCGTTGCCATAGAAGCATGTGTGGGTTTTTTGTCTTTTTTTTGTTTTGTTACCATGATATTAATGTTCATTTTTTCGCGTTGTGGTAGTTCACTGATAAGAGGGAAACACAGAAAACATAAATAAAATTAACGGTTCTGATTCAGCCAAATATCGGTAGGGACAATTTAATGTCCTTTTGAAATTGGTAGGGACACGTCCATAGCATCCCTACCCAAACCTATACGCCTATATAGCCTCGACATAAATTTTAGCTTGTTGTCAGTATTGTAGCTCACATGGTCATCATTGCGCTGACGTGTGGAAGAGCACCATGCTTGAAATGCACATTTAGCAATCAATAAACCTTTCCTCCTTTAGTGGCTTTCAACTTTGTCTTTTTTTATTCATGACTAGACCAGGCCTCCTTGAAAGGATGTTTTCTCGCCACATTTTGTAAGTGGATGACCAATTATATATACTGGCCAACTGTGGATTAATAGCACAGGAATAGGTATTGGAAGGTGTGTGCCAATTCCTTTAGAAAACACTTGACAAAACTTTAAATAAGAAAACAAAAACATTGCAATAATTTGATTTAATTTTTTCAGCCTGTCGGCCTCACTCTGGCAAAATGACTGATGTCAAATTGACTCCTTGAAATGAATTGGTGAATAGCTAGAGACCAATCTGGCTGGTGAGATTAGTCTCTTAACAGCCGTTTACAGAGTAATCAAGCCAGCAAGGAGAGTTCATGTAATCAGGATCCTACAGTGGTTTGAGGGAGAAACTGTTTATGAGGCTAACGCTGATACACAAATTAGTGTATATGGTTTCAACTCCATGGGAGCTAACAGATGTCCTGTATCTACAAGTTACATGGGTTTGTATAGTGTTGAATTCACGCTGTTATCTGGCCTGATACTTGTTTGTCAGTTTGTATCACATGTTCATGATACAAGCTGACAAGCTGATGTATTTCATGTTTTACTTTAAATCAAACTACTGTATTCACAAAACAATTGTTCCAAAGCTAACTAAGCACAATATTAATCTCTACAATAATGATTAATCCAGCATTCTACCAGTTCACCAAGCCGTTTTATTTGCAGAACAATGGATGTTATTCTATGTCAAGCAAATATTTGGTCCATCAGAGAGAATAGGCCACAATAAATAGAGGACTAGAAAAATAGTACAGAAAAAATGCCATAATTGGCCCATACAGTATGCTCTGTTACAGTACTTTATGTAGAATGCGGTAAGTACACAATAAAACTGAAATAGTATTTTGGGAATTAAAAACAATGTTAAAGCTTGACCTACTTTGCTTTAGTAGAATTCTATGCACGGTTTATGAAAGTAACATTACATTTGGATTAAGTTAAACAGTTTATTATGCATACTTACTTACATACCAAAGAAAGCTAAACCCTACATGGCACATCACTCTATTAATCACATTTGACTTTGACTGCATTTGACACAATAATGTCCCTAAAGCTACACTGCTCAATTGCGTTCTAACGCCCCCAGATCCACATATACCCTCCTCAGCTCAACTATTTACTTAAAAAAAAGGGTACCAATATGTGGAGTGGGGTAGAGAATGTGTAAGCCATTGAGCTCTATGTGGAAGGAGGTGTGGTTTTTGTTTTCACCCACACGGGTAATGCCAGACACTAGTGTTGCAACTAGAGTATATAGGTGCAACCCATTAATGTGTAGCTTTCTTATGGCGTAATAATTATATATTATGTTGTACTTTTTTCCCATGTTTGTTCATTTTTTCTGCCGTTATCACCGTTACTGGCAATTTCTGTATAGCAAATGACAATGTTTCATGTAAAATAAAGCAAATGTGGGATGTGTCATGTGTGTGTGTGTGTCCAGGAAATGTTGTGCAGTCTGGGGCAGAAGGAATGTCTGTCACTAATGTACTGTATTTCCATCAGGTGTTGAGTACTATACATGCAGCCTTAAGATGCCAGCTAATGTATGGAGAATTGCCCTCATTACACACTATTTATCTAAGCAAACACCTGCATCCAAATATACCAGGAGAATGCAGATGTTTAGCCAGCTAGATAAATAGTTAATGAAATAAAGGTAAAATTCATAAGCTGCTTGAACATGTCTAGTTATACTGAAGTTAGACTGTAGTTAAGACTATCTACTGTGTATGTTATAGCCATTTCACACACACACTCACATATAACCCTTCTCATCAGTGGATAGTAGAATCTTGAATTCAGGTTGAACCCATATAATACTCTCAGTATCTGTACATGATATTTGGCACACCTGTACACCAGCTCTCTACTTCATTGACCCTTTTCCATTGCGTGTGCAGGCTCGGCTCGGCACAGCACAGTTGAACGTTGCATTTCCATTACAACAGGCCTTCCCGCTTGAAGGTGTCTTTAACTGATGATGCAAAGAATATTTTCATTCATCAAGAATGAAAGTACAATCACATTTAAAACTATGGTTTAAAATAGTGACACCTTTAACATGATTTATTTGATTGTTGCACTGTACAACAGTCGTAACGATTTGTCATCATGTCATCAAAGCGAACTGCCTGTTTCTCAGATGTGGATTAACCTATCCTAAAACAGGTATTGTATCTCTGCAAACCAAACATCTGACTAGGGGAGGAAATGTCATCTACACGTGATTTGCCTGTGGGACAATTATTATATGGTTTGAGCATTTTAGAAAACTGATTATCTCCTGGGATTTTCACACACAAATTAGTTTACATATAATGATGTGAAAAGCAAGATGTTGTGTGGTCAGGCATTCCTTGACTTCCTTAGCTACATTCTTATGAGTCGGTTACGGAAAGTATAATGTGATGGACAATGCATTTACATACTAGATAAAGCCCAAACGTACACAAGCGCACCAATTTTCTCCTCTCTTTTTGTAATAAATCAAACACAATATTTTGTGGTGTTAACCACTCTAACCTAGACTAGACAAAACGCTGAGGCTCCTTTATCCACTCCTCTAAATAGCAACAAGCATTTACCGCTTCGTACCAAATCTAAGCAGTGTTGCTGGGTTTAAATCCCGATCATGAGCTGGCTTGTTTTACCTGGCAAGAGCAAAATTGGTTCTTCCAAATGGCTTTTGCACCAATAGCAAACATGGGTTTTACTAAGATTGTCACATTGAAAGCAATATTGGAGACTTTTGAATGAGTGACATCATAGGCTTGCAGATAACCGCTATTTGAAATGGAAGCATGAGACGGATAGAGTACATTTTTCTGAATGAACCTGCACTTTAAGGGCTTCATTCAATGTAATACACAGTATGTAATTATGTGGAGCACATGCTTTTTTGTTTTATTTCATAGTGAGGTGTCTCTCCTTTTTAAATGCAACCTGCAGTTGCTGCTATTGCAGTACATAAACTTGGTGCGTGGGTGGATCTGTTCTGTAGGCAGATCAGTGCTCAATGTGCAGACATTGGCATGCATGACAATACATACATATATGCATGGAAATGCGTATTCAGTACTTGCTGGTTGATGCAGACCTACATGTAAAACTCCAGACTGTGTGTCCCTGCCTCCATATACTATCACAATGGGAGTGCCATTCCCTCCAGAGCATGTGTGCCAACAACTTAGCCTGCATGTTCTTCTACATGTACATAGAACTATTGTTAGCTTTGACTTGATACTTTTATGTTGCCTTGGCAACTATTCCATGTAATCTCTCTCTCTCTCTCTCTCTCTCTGTGCTTTATTATGAGAGATGTTGAGAGAAGGTCTTGAGAGAATATAGTGTATGTGTTAATGAGGGAGGATGGGGAATAATTCATGCAGACATCGCACTAGACTACATATTGGTAGACTCCCTCTACTGTTTATCTCACGACGTATGTAACGTTCACCCAAATATAGTCTCCCTTTTAGCGGGGTGGGGTTTATGCACTGCAGGGAATACTTGTATACAACCACTCCTGAAACGCCAACTCTGAAAGTAACTGATCCAAAGTGTACCCTCTAAGTGATACCAGAAGCAATACGTTAGTATTACAATGCAACCTGCTCGCCAACCAAACTTTTAACAAACCATGGACCGACTTGAAACGGAAACCAGAATTGCCACCCGCCAAGCTTTAAGAAGCACTCAGTATAAACCCTGTCGTACAGTGTAAAGGCATTGATGGTGGGTTGCAAGGTGTTTTAGTGAAATTCACCAGGCTTCTCTCACTCACATTGCTAATTTGATATGGTCATGTGATCTCTGAAGTACATTACAAGGTATGCAAATCATATCTAAGGACTTGTTATTTGGGATAATTAAACTGGCGTTCAAGTCCAGATGGGTTTAATAAAGGAAAAATGCAATAGAGTTATCGTGTATTATATGATTCAGTGCTTCTGTGGGTAGCCAGTGTCATTCATGGTTAGAGATTCTGTTTGTCTCCTGCGATTATGACTCAAATGTAATATTGCGAGTTGGGAAAATGTGGCAATTTATGTAACAATGCAACAAATACAACAGACCATATACAACCAATCAACTGCAACAGTGTGTATCACATTATAATGTTTTATTTCTTTCTCGTCGGCCCTTTAGACCAATCCACTCCAAGCAGCCTTGAAAATCCTATTACACCGTCCCGGGTTTTCAGCAGTGGTTGCCATGACAACTGTGCACATTTTTTTGGGGAATCTATTTTGAAAGTGTGAGATCAGAGATCCCAAACATTATGTAAGAATGTTAGCTGCTGACTGGGGTTTCCTGCTGCAAACAACCCAGGCCAATTAATTGCAGTGGGTTGAGCTGAATACGCTGTGCACCTCACATTACCCTTGATCCCACACTAGTTAACGTTAGACTGTAATTGTTACCAAGCATGGACTGCACCAGATTCTATTTGGAACCTTCGTTTTGTAACAACGTGGGTTCATTTGAACACAGCCTGCTGAAATATTCCTTTCTTAGTAGTTCTACGATGATTTGTGCTCCTGTGTTGAGGCTATAGTGCTGTCTGTATAGGATAGATGTATATGGTCTCTATACATATGTGTCTCTCTTCTCAAGACTTCTCTTAGACAATTGCTTTCTCCGGAATACAATCAGGAGAACAACACTGAAAAATCAATTGCTCACAAAAATTAGTGATTCAATACATTACTCTGCTGATTTTACAGTCCTAAATTGTAGAGAAGCTGTTTGAAGATGAATGTATGCATGGGTTAAGGTTATGGTTAAGGTTAAGGGTTCATGCTGCTTTGGGAGTGGAAAGAAAAATTCCTATGAGGGATTTCACACACACACACACGTATGCGCACCCCAGCGCTGGCTGAGCCTGACTCCACCCACTACTTTGAAAAATGCTAAAGAAACTGAGTGATGGGGGGCTGAGAGGGGGACCCTCATTAACATTAACGTTAACATTTGAATTTGACATATGATGTATGAGTGTACTAAGTGTACCGATGAAAACCAGCCAGCTGCTGGGGTGATTTTAACGGTTATGACGCGTACTGTTGTTCTGTTTTCAGCACATATTGTACAATAATGATTTTTATTATAACGGGAACGTTGTCAATATTAACACCAGCATTGATGTGCCTCACTCATCACAGATCAACCCTATTACTGAGTTTACAGCTGAAAACACATTTACGGTGCAGTTACATTTTAAATTGTGTCACTATATTCAGATACAGCTCCTATATGCTAAGCCTGTGGACAGCAGCAGTAGATTGTACCTTCTGGACAAGCCTCAGAGTTTCTTAACTATTTAGTTACATTTTCTTGTTTATATTTTTTTGGAAATACTTTGTCTATTGCCAACATACAATTTTAAGATGCTGCTGTCAGTCATTTCCATAATTTGCCTCCTTCCCAGGCAGTGATGTTTAGGTTTGATCTGCAAACATGGTCATATACAGGTACTGTCGGTCAATAAGCTTCAAAAGCATCTTTCCAGTAGGACACAGGGAACTGTTGCTTTTTATTGATTCTCTAGTGGTCTGTTGTGTCTCCAAAAAAGGTAGTGGTGTGCCTCTAATCAAATAAAGGTACAGGTGTCTAAAGGTATAGCAATAGACACTTTTTAACTAAATACTGTATACAATTTCAGATTGCACCTTTTAATGTCCCTCTATACCATATTGAAAACTCAATTAATATAACACATTTTCAAGGGCCATTTTTATAATTGGGGAAATACTGTATCTTCCATAATGTTTTTTTTTTGTTCGTTCTTATTCTAATCTTATGCAGGTTTTCCCCTCTGGTAGGAACCTTCACACCTTTTTATAATGTGATATTCTCATTTACAGTAAGAGAACCTCAATAATCAGAAGGAAGTGGTCCCTCTTCAAAATGATATACCCAAAGATTAATGTCTGGTTCTGTAATGGTTTCCAAATGCTTTTTGAAATCCGAGTGATAGCGAATACAAAGAATACAGTCAATGCTTTGCCACAATACCAATTTATGTTTTTTAATACATTTATAACAACCAATGCCATAAGAAAAGTGTATTAAAGTTGTTATCATTTGTATGGGTAATCATGTAATGATTGCATTACCTAACTTATTAACTCATTATTTAATTCGTTGCATGTTTTTATGCAGGTTGTTTATTTTGTGTGATGTATTAGTATGGGTAAACCACAGCTGCCAGATTACATTTGTATGTTTATGAGTATTTTCTATTTAGACCAAAAACAACAAAAAAACCTTGTTAACTGTCTCTTGTAAGTGAAAATAACTCACACATGCACAACCACAATCACACATTTTACACTTTGCAGCTTTTGTTGAACATATCAAACCAAAAACAATCTCCTCTAATAAGATGAAATCAGCATTTGTTGGTTTTTGCTGTTGCTAAATGAGAGCTCTCATGGCACTGGTGTGTCCCATGTGAGCCTCAAATACAACGACTGAATGTTCTTACAGTACATTTGCTGACTGCCCGCTCTGCACCTGCCCACCTTCTTTCATTTAACACCGTCTCTCTTTGCCTGTCTTCCCTGTGTCCTATAGTAGACCAGAAGTTTCCATCTGGGTCTCCGCCTCAGCTCTTCAATGAAGGCAGACGCCTCCCTCCACCTAGGAACATGAAGGGCTTATCGGGCAGCCGTTCGCACCACCAGATCCCTTTGCCCCACGGTCTGGACTACGACCCCCACCCCCACCCTTACGACCTGCACGGCCGCCATGGCTCCGAGTCGCGCCACCCGTCCTACCTGCTCAGCCCCACGGAGAGCTGCCCCGTGGACTTCCACCACCGCTACTCGCCCCGCAGCTCCATCCACTCCGACTGCATGATGATGTCGCCTGTGATGATGGTGCCCCCGGCGCCCGCCCCCGACCATCTCTCCAGCAGCACCTTTCCCAGAATGCACTACAGCTCCCAGTTCTACGACCCGGCGGCGCGGGACGACTGCGCCGCCATCGCCGCCTCCGCCACCTCGCCGGCCGCCGCCGCCGCCTCTTCCTCGCACCACGGCGGCGCCAAGGGCAACCGGCTCCCCGCCACGCTGCTGGACCAGTTTGAGAAGCAGCTGCCGCTCCACCGCGACGGCTTCCACACACTGCAGTACCAGCGGAGCGCCACCGGGGGCGGGGGCGGCGAGCAGCGCGGCGAGAGCCCCGGCCGCATCCGCCACCTGGTGCACTCTGTCCAGAAGCTCTTCACCAAGTCACACTCGCTGGAGGGCTCCTCCAAGATGAACGGCACCAAGGGCGAGGCTGGGGGAGGAGGGGGAGGAGGGAGTTACCATGGCCACCACTCCTCGAAGCACGGCAGCAGGCGGAGCAAGAGCAAAGAGCGCAAGCACCGCCCGGGAGGCTGGTGGAGCTCCGATGACAACCTGGACAGCGACAGCACGTACCGGCCGCCCAGCGTGGTGTCGCGTCACCATGGCGACTACACCGCCCACTGCTACCCCGACCCGCACCACCACCACCACCACCACCATCACCAACAACAACAACAACAACAACAACAACAACAGCAACAACACCACCACCACCACTTCGGGGAGTTGTCGCTCAAGGCGTCCAAGAGCAACAACGACGTCAAGTGCTCGGCCTGCGAGAGCATGGCCACGGCGCCCGAGGGCAAGTTCATGAAGAGGAGCTCCTGGTCTACGCTGACCGTCAGCCAGGCCAAAGAGGCCTACAGGAAGTCCTCACTGAATCTGGATAAACCCATGATGCACACAGACCTGAAGCCTTCACGCACCTGCCACTACCTGCAGGTAAGTGAAGCTGTGTATCTGCCTTCTTTGAGCTGAGCGTGTGTTGATTGATAACTGGACTTGGAGGAGGAGGAGATGATTGGTTACAACCCACAAATGATGTCACAACCAGGGACAAATCTGACTGGCTTCTTTTACACATATAGAATCCAGGTTAAATATCGTTATTTATTTCCCCTTTTTTTAGTGCCTGCAAAACAATACGACTGAAATGTTTTAATGTTACACAAGTGGCCCTGCATTGGGTACATTTAGGAAAATGCTCAATTTGCTCAAATATAATCTTTATAGCATTGACATTGGGTTTATCAAGCACCAGTGAAATACATAAAATAAACATATCACAAGAGAACATGTGATAAGAAGATTGTGACCTGTTTAATTATTGCATGGCACAGCAGGCCATACAGTATATGTTTTACTTAGGATGGTATCATGAGCAATACAATTATATTACATATTCCTTTTTGTCATATCAATAGTTTAAAGAAATAACTTTTGGATTCTGTGTTTTCTGAAATTGTAATAATTTACAAATAATTTGTGTTGGTACTTCCAAGGAAGAATACCGTATTATCAAACAAATTAAACAAATGATATCAGAAAATGAATGGTAATGGAAATTATATTTTCATCACAGCCATTGAAGACAGTTTTGGATGTTGTATTGCTTTAAGGCAATGGAAGAACATATTGTACTTTAAGGGAAAAACATTTAGGATTTATACTAGGGATCTATCTAGCGTAAATGTAAGATAGTGTCCATATTCATATAATCACCTGTAACAATGACTTGTGTATTCTCTCTCTGTATAGACAGTGGCATAGTCTATTGGTTCTTGAGACTCGCTCAAGCTGGTGTCACTTACTGTAAGCAAAGAACAAAAAATCCAGATCCAACCCATCCCTGCTGGCAACTGACGGCCACTGTAGGTGTCTAGTGTACGCTTGGAAAATAAGCATTCAGGTTATTGCAATCTCCAACCTCACTAGATGCCACTAACCCTACCTGTATGTTTTAAAATGGGTATTTGGTTGTACTGTAAATGCAGGAGAATTGCTTGGGGAACCCTGCAAATCACATATCTATAGATATAACAATAATTGAGATCAATACCCATTGATACCCATCAAGGCCTTCCTGAAATACAGACTGATGTATAGATATAGACTGATGTATAGATGCCATAAAAAACGTTTAAAGGTTCAATCTTACTTTTTGTTATTCCCTGGAGTGTGAGGAGCCAATATTTTTTTATCTGGATCTCCTTATGTGTGGTCACCTAAGGAAGCTATTGTCTATTTCGACATAGAGATCAATTGAGTGTAACTCGTGTCGCAGCAGAGGAGTCTATATAAAACACTAACTGGACAGGAGGAGCCACAAAACACCACACTTTTAAACTACACACATTTTTAAACTATTACTGAAATTCAGCTTTAAATGCATAATTGTTGCACTGTAACTATCCCAAGGCGTTTTGATAATAGTATTAAGATAATAAGATTGAGATAATACCTTATTTATAGAGGTTTATACAGTTGAATGCGATATTAATGTGTGCTGCATATACAAATGTACACATTATTGGCGAATGTTCTTTGTTTTGTTCACGACTTTCAAAATAATGCGTAACACTTTTTGTACAAACCATGCAGTCAATAACATAGCCTATGACCCCATGCTCTAGACTTCTCAGCTTGCGACCCCCAAAATAGCAAATAACGTGCTAAAGACTTGCGACCCCCGCTATCCCCAGAGGCAGAAGCATAACAGCCATAATATTATTTTATAGTATATTAATATAGGCTAGTAGCAGAATACATCAAAGTAATGTATAAACGGTACTACTACTAAAAATTATGGCTAAAATATGCAATTTCTAATAATTTAAAAATTAGATTTCATTTCTGAAAATCATCATGTGACCCCCTCCTCTCTGTCTCTGTGAGAACCACTGCTCTAGAGTGCCAGAACGGAAAAAGCCTATTCTGAGTGATGATAGGATGTAGATGATACGTTTCCTTTAGCATTATTCTACACATACAGTAATGTACAGTATTGTACACTATCTTTCTCCAGACATAGGTTTTACATATATTGCTGTTCCTGTCTAAAAAGGTACATGTCTGAAGTCTATGCGAGTACTTATTATAAAATAGGCAATTTTAGGAAATAGCCGATCTGGACATGATGTTATAAGCAAGAATATTGCACTTTTCTATAAACAGCCTAATTGTAAAATCTTATTCCAAAACTACCCCCAAGCAAACTGCTGATCAACATCATTTAAGGTCCATTATCAGCAATTACCCTTTCGGTACTTATTGACATGTTAGGGAGGATAATTGTAATGGGGGGAAGGGGGCTTACAGTCGGACATGAGCTAAAAAATGAAAGTGTAACAAAAGATAGCAGCTTTCCTAATATAAGATAGTGTTGGCTTGGGCTACACAGACGTTTGAGAAGTATTGGTTTAGGAAGTGATTTCACCCTCTTTAATTATTGGTTTTAATGTGAACACCATCCATGCAGAGTCACGAATATCAGTTACCTTCCCTTGCTCTAAGTCAATTATACTATGCACAATGCATGTGTGCCTACCCGCGCAACAATAAACGAGGAATATAATTACTGCTGAATCTTGCATACATTCTAAGAATATACAGCTAAGTCTTGGGTTAGGTTCTTTTTCATAATATACAGGATCACAATTGACTATTACATATTATTTTGTGTGACTTGGAGACTTTTTGTGGTGTACTGTACATACAGTATACTGTACTGTCTCACTTGAGTCTCACTTGATTCTAACAGAGTCTTGATAGCAGATCATCATTACCCAAATACAAACAACCACCACAGCTGGACAAGATGGGGCAATTTAGTCCATGTAAACATTGGCCAGTACAGTATATCCTGTTGACATAATGTACTGGGTCTGTCACGTTAACTATTTAACTATTTACTTCCAAGCGTAGATGGTTGTAATTATGCAATCATCTGGAAAAATACCTATAGTTAAAACCTTGAGGAACCCTTCTTTCACCTGTCTCTGTATTGGTGTACTGTACTGTGCTGTAGGTATGTCTCACTTGAGACAGCAGGACATTTGAGGGGATTTGTGTTAGCATCTTTTGAAATGTCTGAAGGTCAAGCTGGCATTCCCCCTCTATGATTTACAGCAGTCACTGTGACAAATGATGTCTCTTGCGCCCAAACACCACGGCCACCCTATGCTTAGAGAGTGTTACAAACTAGCTCCCACTAGACACATGCAAGCTATGTTTTTGTGTGTGTGTGTGTGTGTGTGTGCTGTCCTTACGCCATGTGAAGTTAAATTACCGTATGGTAAAGGTCCACATATCTGTCCGAGAGTCCTGCTAATATCTGATGAATTCACGTGCGTGCGGACTGTTACTGTAACGAATAAGCTGTCATATCCTGGACCAAGGCTTAATATCAGATGGCGAACGGCCAAATGGTAGCGAGTATCTGATCTGGTCTAGTGGCCTGTTGACCTACCTGTAAGGCATCCTAATTGGTCGCTCGCACCTTGCATGGCAGCAATCACAGTTGGTGTATCAGTGAATGTGAGGCAAAATACTGTAAAGTGCTTTAGATAAAGGCGCTATATAAATGCAGTCAATTTACCATGATGTGTTTCAGTACAAATTCCATGCTACATTTTTTTGTAATAAATCCTGGAAGTAGCAACCTTTCAAGATGTCAGGATTAATTTACAAAGTTGTACTTAAAATAAAAATAAAATAGTTCATACATTTTATTGATTTTTATTTATTGTTATTTTAACTTAGCAATTGTTTGTTATTTTAACTTAGAAATGTGTTAAACAATTGTAACTTATGTTATATTCAACACACAGACAGAAAGCAGCATCTTTTCCTGATATTGTTAAATCCAAGAGATCACATAGTGCTGTGGGCTTCACTGGGATGCTATTATTACGACTAGAAAACGAGCATTCATTTCCCATCTGGACCTGATTGTAAACAGAATCCAGCTAAGGCATTTGTAGCAGGCATCTTATCTCATCTAACACTTGAAACTCCCTGTCTTTTCATTTTGTGTTTCACATTAGACGTGCTTTTGTGCTCAGACAGTTTTCTTTTCCCAGGGTTATTTTTGGAAAACATATTCTCAGGTTGTAGCAGCCACTAATGATAGGTTAATGCTGGTCGCAATTTAGTAGCATGCACAGAACAGTGCATGCTACTGTTATGGGCTGAATGATACCTGTTTTGCTAACGATGGCCCCAGTTCACTCATTGATGAGTATGGAAGAAAATGATTCATCTTCTTCACTGCTGTCTTTAAGCCTGATTCATTTAGCTCCCACACGATTGACTATGCTTATTTTGCTCTGTGATAAATGTACTGCAGCAGCAGCAGATGAGCTTGCGTGGTGAAGCCTTTGAGAGAGGCTGCAGACAGGTGATTGTCCAGTTCAAATGTTAGATGGATATAATATGTGTACTGTATAAAGCAGCTGGCACCATGCAAATATTCCTTTGATACAGCCGCAGGTGAATATACAATTGTTTGCCAATTACATTGCAGTTTAAATGTAATCCCATTTCATACAGTAGAAAGGGACCATCCCCATGTAATTAAGTGCTTGAAACCCTTCTGGGAATTCTGAATACAGTCAATTTAAGTGAATCAGTGTATTAAAGCATAAAGCAAAGTTTCTGTCTTAGTAGCCTGCTCATTGATTTGGCAGGGAGGCAAAGAGTAGATTTTTTTTCTGTTTTGGGCCTAGATACAGAGCAGTGAATTTGGGCAATGCATAGCCTTTGTATTTTGAAGCATCATTGGTCAGATGGGTTACATTCTAAATGTTTCCTTAGACCTTAAATTGCAAACATGTGCAACCTATTGCACATGTCTAGTCAATTGTAAGAGGCTAGTGTACATCAACCTTCTCCTTATTTATCATCTGGTCTCAGAAATACACATATAAAGGTACACTCGTCGATTGGTGTCTGGAACTCCCTTTGTAGTTGTCACCAGTGACTACATGTACATGTACAAATGATTGTGCCATTATTCCGAAAATGATAATATTCTTAATAAGATATTTATGTGGCCAATGAAAATGATTTTAATTACAAAATGATAATTACAGGGGTATCACACTACTCAGCCTCCCTGGTAAAGTCTACTCTAAGGTGCTGGAAAGGAGGGTTCGGCCGAT
>JAODUH010087585.1:0-14695 GCA_027564835.1 Typhlichthys subterraneus | reverse complement strand
TACACGCCCGCCCGTGGTCTGGCCTGCTGATCTGGTGGCACTTTTGTCGCTGCCGTGGGTGGGGCTTGGGGGACGGTTTCACTGTGGTATTGATTGACTCAGCCCGCGGCTCATTTCTACATTGCCTTCAGTGTACTGTCTTCTGACTGGAGGCAGGGGGATGGAGGAGTGGTTTGGAGCCCCAAGGTTTTGGTTCCTTAGGGCGGGCGGGGGCGGGGCCTTGGATATTTGGGCTTGGTTCTCTGTTTCTCTGCATGCTCGTTTGTGGTTGGTGGGTTGGACTGATTGGGCTGGTCCGTGTGATGATTCTCCGCACAATTTTTCCGGCTATGGGGGGGTAGGGCCGAGTCCGGGTGTCAGGGGTTTCGCTTTTGCCGGCTTTGAGGTACTGAAGCTTAATAGATTTTAATCATTTTTCCATTCTTTATGTTTACTGGTCGAGGATTCAGTATTGGAGGTTCTGGGAGGTGTGTCGTGGATTGGGTTATTTAGTGCTTCTGTGGTGTCGTCTCTGGGGTTCCGCTAATGGTGGCGGCATGGTGGTGCATGGTTGGTGGGCTGGATTATGTGTGGGTGTGTGCCCTGGCCTGCAGTGCCTGGGGGTTTAGCTGGGGCGAGCTGGGCCATTTAGTCACCTGCCCAGTGTCTGTGTTCGGTGATGCGCTCCTGGGTGCCACATCCTTGGGGGTCTGGGGTGTGTTGGTGTGTAGACTCGTTCTGCCAATATCTACGGGTTTCCATTCTCTGACTGAGATTGAGGTGGCTGGGGAGCGGGTCTGGGGTCCCTGGTGGTTTGTGTTTTGGGGATGGCGGGAATGGGACTCCCGATGTTTGTTTGTGATTGGAGGGTTGGGATGACGAGTCTAACATGAGTGGTGGTATTACTTTTTTTTTTTTTTTATAGATTGTATTTTTTTTTACTCATTTTGTATTGTTTTTAATGACGTTGTAGTGTGAAGCACTTTGTGTTACATGAATTTGTATTAAAAATGCTATATAAATAAAGACTGATTGATTGATTGATTGATTGATGAGCATATCGTCATTATATTCAGATGTTACTGGTAAAGTGTTGTTCCTGGACAACGTTTATTGTTGCATGGAAAACAGCCTGCAGTCATCTTTGTGCCATAAAACATCAGCAGCTGATCATGTATATGGCCAAATTGTATTAAAGCTTTTGTTTTGTTATTAATTAAGTCAATCTATTAAATCTACACAACAACATTTCTCTATTTAAAAGCCAATTTGGCCCAAACTGGCTTCCAGTTACAGTACACTGTATAAATGCCATTACTTATCAGCAGGCAATGTAGGGCATCCAGCATCCAATAATGCTTACAGTTTAGTTTGCCTGTGCAGGTTATCAATCCCATGCCTTATTGACTAGCAGAAAACTAGCAAGACCTGCCTCATGCACTGGAACCAATCAAGTTCAAGTTTAACCCTTTTATTTGTCAATATAGGGCAATTGGTTTTGCATCGAGTACCACATGACATACACAAAGTTAAGCAAATTATTGTAATCATTCCTAAATAAAAAGAAATAACCAATACCCAGGCGTGGGTGATCTTAGGTAAGTTGTGAGTAAAATGTTTAAAAAATAAAAAATAAATAAATGTATAAAAAATAAATTAAGAGCAGTCAATCAATCAATCAATCAATCAAGTTCTTATTTAGTTGAGGCGGGGTCTCACCTGTGCTCCATGCAGGAGCTGAGGGGGTCCACGCAAGCAGTAACAGCCCCGATGGTGAAGCAGGCCCGGACAACAGGGTCTGGGTGGAACAGGACTGCTAGGATCACATCCAGAACATCTGTGTATCTGCACAGAGACATACACACCCAGTGAGATGTGTTCAAATGCAGTAAGACATACAAATCCATTGTCATCATCAACATCAATAATAGGTGAACCGTTAGGTGGTTCAACAGTGTTTCCGGGTGTGTCTCCTCACCCTGGGGTGAGCAGGAGAAGGCGTGGCTTGCTTCCTGGGCCCCGCTGGCTCTCCAGGAAGTTGGTCAGGTAGCACTGCAGGTAGGCAGCTGAGAAGCTGTCAGGTTGGTACACCACCCACCTTCAGCACAATTACACATGTTGTTGTTGTTGTTATTATTATTACTGCACACTGCTGTTGGTATCACCCAATACAATACACTGCATAAACACGTATTAACCCTCTGAACCCTAAGGGTCTTTTTTCACTACATTGATATTATGGCTTCTAAAAGCATTTCTGTAATATGTATAATCAAGTGTTTTATGTCTTTGATATTAGCACCCTCTCAGCTACAATTAGGACAATACATATCACAAAATGTTTCTGAGAAACTACTCACTGTTAATGTTTTTAAAATGCAAGAAAATGCAAAGCGCCTATTTTTTTATTATATAGAGCATGGGTCACTAACCTTTTTGGAGCTGAGAGCTACTTCAAGAAATATGAAGGGCTACTTGTTTGAAACGCCATGAATAAGTTACACAATTAACCTTTAATAATAATATTATAGATATTCATATATGTGAAGAGACTGTCTGATCACTTGTTAGGCTACTGGTAATGATTCCTTACAAAAATAACGACAGATACATGCAACACCATTTCTGTTATTAAATCCAAATCTGTTTAAACATTTGAAAGTCAGCATTTTTCTTAAGCAAAGAGCCGTTGTAGTGAGTGGTGTATGCCACAATGTTTATGTTCCAATTTATGGAGCAAGAAGCAAGAAAAATAACAGCAACATTATTAAATAATAATTTTAGATGGAGCTCCATGGCGACTAGTGCTATTTTTAGAACATGCTCTGCGGGCGACCAGGAGGATGGTAAACAAGGGTGCAGTTTTGTTTAAAATACATATTTTGATTTCTCCATGTCTTGACAAACTTTCAAACTCTTCTAAGTTCAAATAAATATACAAAATTAATTGAACTAGTTGCATTTTATTTATTTAAGTGTATTATTTGTTATTTATAAGCCCTGAGCTTCAATGGGTAAGTAAATAAGTAAGTAAATACGTTTATTTACAGTATATAGCGCTTTTCCCAGATACAGAATCACAAAGTGCTTTACAATAAGAAACCATAAGAAACCATCATGGTAGGTATAAAATCAAGGTGGAAACACAGCAAGAAAATCAACACAAAAATGTAAAATAAAATATACTGAAAATACAAATAAGATTCGTGGCCACTCCGGCAGCAGACAGAGCCAGGCTGCCGGTTCAGCACCGGACAGCTCCGCCGCCATGTCGTCAGCCACCTAATGCACCCACGTGCAGTTGCCTCCTCCCCGCTTCCTGGGCAGAGGTTTAAAAGGCTTTCCGTCCTGGCACCAATTGCCAGTCCGTTGTATTTCTTTGATGCACGTACCAGTGATCGAGCTACTTCTCACCCGCCTTCGCCTAGTCAAGAAGAACAGTCTGCCGACCACTCGCCTGATGATCTCGACTGTCTTCCCTTCGCCGGACAGCCACGCTTGTCTTCTCTTCGCCGGACAAGCCTCGCCTGTCTTCTCTTCGTCGGACATCCGCTCCGATCAATCCCCACTCTTCACGACAGCCTCGCCTGTCTACAGACTCCCGCCGCACGCAAGTTTAACCGGCTAGACAGCATCGCAAGCAACACAGCCTTAACCCCTAACGGTTGTACCTCTCCTGTCTGTGTAAATAAATCCCTTTTCTTTATAACGGTCAGTAGGTGTGAGGGACAGCTAAATGATTATGGTCTATTGATCTGAGAGGTCCATTTGGAGTATATGAATATCTAATATGAATATATAGTTTTAAAAGTGTGTATGCTATTACAGTATCTATTTCTTTATCTATATTATAATTTATGCTGTAAAACTAAAAATAAATAACTTTTTTTTTTACAATGTAGTTTCAATGTAATGCGTTTCGTTGTTTACCGTCTATAACCGAGTGTGGAACCTAAATGCTAAAACATTTCCAGGGGACATTTTACAAGGGTACACACACATGTGTAGTATCAGAGAGCCATGTAAAGAGAGAGTCACGTCACTTCCATTCACTCAAATGGATCTTTTTTTCACAGCAATTGCAGATCGTGCAGTCTCAAAACAGTTCCCCGAAGTCAGCCGCAAATACCAAAAATTAAGTTGTATATCTGTATGTATCGATTCATATTGCCCACCAAGCACTTCCTGGAACTGTTTTGCCTCTCCATGAACCATCTGACAGCTGAAAATGTCGTACTTCCGTTGGCGCAACTCTCTTTCCATGGCTCTGTGTATTGTACATTGTTTGGATTCATTGGCTCATTTGACAAAAGAATATTCCAGTTGCAATTCTAGTTGCGACTTGGCCATGGTGCAAAGTCCCTATTATGTGGAATACCACAAGTTATATGTCAAAGTCTTCAGCAGAGTGTCTGGATTATGAGAAAATACCCTGAAAGTTTCTGTCCGTTACCATTCTGAAGATATTACACCTATACAACCTATGCCATGAATAGAAACATACAAGAATCCATTATGAAAGGCATATTTTATATGTCCGACTTTGTCGCTGTGTTGTAGAGCCCGTACTATGCCAAGAAAGACAAGCTATATATATCTTCAGCGGAATGTCAGCATTATGGAGAAAAAAACCCTGAGCTTCTAGCATTTACCGTTCTTAAGATATGATACAGAATATAGACCTATGCGATCTCTGGTTTAGAGGGTTAATGAATAACTTAACTATTGAATGTATTCATTCATTAAATAAATGGCTACTACTACAATAAATAATACATCATGTTTAACTTATAAGATCCTGTAAGCTGCATTCTTCAGCGTGGCTCTGATAATCAGACATTAGTACGAGACATTAGGACCTCTCTCACCTGCCGCCTTCTTTGTTGAGTGGGACCAGAAAGTCACAGAGCCTGTCCTTGTGGCTGCCTGGAAGTCCACTGATGACAGTGGTGATAACCTGTGGAGATGTTGACAACACTAAACATGACACACAGCTGGCAGCAGTGTGAAGGTCAGCTGTGCTGTACATTGTGAACATATGCCATACCACCTTGAGAACTTTCTCTTACCTTGTCTTTCTGGTTGGTGTGCGGGCTGCTAGGCTCTGCACAGGTGAACAGTGCCCCCAGATGGTCATTCAGAATGGGTTCCTGACCCACACTGCTCAAGGCAAAGTGCTGGAGGAATCTGTCAAAGAACACAGCAGTAAGTTACTCATGGAAACACTACACACATGAACAGCTCGATGATAAAACCAATGGATCCAAAAAGAAGTGGTCGGGACACCCAAAGTGATGGGAGCATTATGGCACTTTTCCATTGCTGGTACCAGCTTGCCTCGCCTCGCCTCTACTCGCTTTAGGAGTTTTTCCCTTGCATAGTAACAGCTCAACTCGACTCAACTCGACTCAACTCGCATCGCCATTTTTGCTTTTCCATTGTGCAAAAGTTGGGATAGTACCTGGTACCAGTTACTTTTTCTAGTACCTGCTTTGTCAAGGTTCCAAGCGAGCTGAGGCGATACCAAAATGTGACGTGACACCAATGAATACTACTGATTGGATTAAATCGTCACTTCGTCATTGCGCAACACGGGCATTCATACTACTCTTAGCAGCCGATATTTATTTACCTTTTATTAAATGGCAAAACGCAAATCCACGGCAACTGAGGATCAACTGAGGAAGTGCAGATTGTTCTAGCTTGTCGATGGCATAATCAATGTTATCTACTGAGAGCTGGACAGGGCAAATCACGTAAGTGAAGCTTGACCAATATGTTTATGAACTGTTGGCTGCACACGGCTACCGAAGGACATTGAAACAAGTTAGAGACATTTCACAAAAACATTTTTTTTAATGATTACCGATCTACTGCAGGGGTGGTTCAAAGAGCGCTGTCGCTATGGCGACCAGGCACAACTGAGTGGGTAGTACCTGCAATGGAAAAAGACCCGTGCAGAGGCGAGTAGAGTCGAGTAGAGCTGATACTATGCAATGGAAAAGCTCTCTAAAGCGAGTAGAGGCGAGGCGAGTCGAGTAGAGTTGAGCTGGTACCAGCAATGGAAAAACGCTATAAGAGAACAGTGTGAGCCTATGAGAGCTGTAGGCGAAGGAATAGAGACATGGAGAGGTGCGCAACATTTTTTTTAACTCATAAGGGTGCTTCCAGGAATAGCAAAGATGTGTAGAGCAAAGTGTGAATGTCCTGTGTATACTGACATGTCCAGCTCTGGCAGCTGGGAGTAAGACGTCTTCAGGCTGCCTCTGCGTTTGGCCATGGGGGGCTCTTGACTGTCGTGCAGCTTCTGCAGTCGGGAATGCCTGTGCAAAACACCCAATACAGCTAATGAAGACACTGATGGTGACATACAGTAGAGGAATAGATCTATCATGTACTGTGAATAACATCTTGTGAGCATGGATCAGACACACTAAACCCCAACTTCCACCGGGCGTGTCTCTGTCGCGTTTCAGCTCTTGCAATGCAAGTGAACAACCAAAACATCCCAGAAACATCCCAGGAGCGTCCCAGTACCGTCCCAGGGCCGTCCCAGAAACGTCCCAGTATCATCCCAGGACCGTCCCAGGAGCATCCCAGTAACGTCCCAGGACCGTCCCAGTATCGTCCCAGGACCGTCCTAGGACCGTCCCAGAAACGTCCCAGTATCGTCCCAGGATCGTCCCAGGACCGTCCCAGGAGTGTCCCAGGACCGTCTCAGAAGCGACTCTCCGTTCGGCTCCTCTGAAAATAGGCGGCAATTATATTTTTGACGAAAGATGCTTCTGGGACACTTCTGAAAGCAGCCAATCATATAGAACTCATACATTCTGTTTGAGTTGTTGCTATGGAAACACAACACAACAAGATGCTCCGCTTCTGACACGTTGCCGGTGGGGTAGGATGCAGTGCAGAGGATGGAGCAAAAACTGATCGCTGGCGTAACAGAAGTACCTAATGACAGTAGGTCATCCTGAGTAAGAGCAGTTCATAACTCATTCATAACTTCTGAGTGAGGTAGTTCTTACATGTTCTTCTGGTCACAGCTCAGCTCTTCTTGGTCAACATGCTGCAAATTAAGTCCTATATCTGAGCTCTGCCACACAGACAACACCTGAATCCAAGAGAGATGGTGAACGGTATTCTTTAATCAGCACATCTTTCAGACAAGGTTTATGAAGCTTTACATCACGCTGAAAATCATAGAAGCAACACTAAATAATATAACATGTGTAATAATGTGCACACACACACATAACAGACAACAATATAAATGTTTTCAATGTTTTCTCTTTCTGTCATGATGTTTAAATATCAGTTTTATGCACCATCTTGGTAGAAGAGACTTCACCTTAGAATAGAAAGCTTTGTGGCTCTTTGTCCTGGGCTGCAGTGCAAAGACCACACACTGGTCAGAGCTGTGGAGGGGGAATGGCAGGTGAGGCAGCAAGCTGCTCTCATACTCCACAAACAGAGACGCCACAGTGCTGGAGTCCTACACACACACACACACACACGCACACACACACACACAAACACACACACTCACTCAGCATACACAATATACCAGGGAAAGAGCTAATGTGGAGGCCAGGTAACGTCACTATACATGCATTATTCTGTAGATGAGTCTTATATAGTCCAATGAACAAGACATGCAGCATCCTTTACAGTCACACCGTGAAAAGAAAGGCAGACTCCATCAAACCCTCTTTACCATTCCTTTGAACTACTCCCAACAGATGGGCTGGATTAAGCATTAGGGCAACTAGGCAACTGCCTAGGGGCCAAGGATCTCTAAAGGGCCCAGCGGGCACAAGTAAAATATCTGATTAGATCGTGTCTATATTTTCACAAATAACTTCAGATCAACTTCCGCATAACAAAAGCATTCACATGGAAACAGCGTGCACCTTTCTAACCTGCCAACCACATGCGATAGTATACTGTAATAACCAACCAGATTGCATATCACGCAATAGTGCTGTCCCTCCCACTCCCAAAGCGGTTGTTATTGTCTAGGCTAGGCAGCTTGATTAACTAGCCCAATCGGGTAAAGACAAAATGAGAGACTTTCTTTTAATTGTTCACAATATGTTTTACATAACGGTGGGTGTCATGTCGTGTATCCCCACCCAACTATAGACCGATTACTGTAAATGAACAGGTAATAACATAGACAGGCTATGCAACCATGTGACTTCTCAACACGGTATGTCAATGCTGTTCTCATAGAGCAGGTGAGATTATTACAATTTACTGTATTTAGGCTATGTAGGCTACAGGCTGTTTAGTACCCGTTTCCAGCTTAATGCTAAATAAATGCTTAATAATAGACAGTTTTCACTGTGAGTGAGAATGCGCCATTAGAAATGAATGTTAGTGTTCTTATTGCGCTTGGGGAACGTACAGGATACCGAGAGTTATCCTGCCCTGCCAGATTAGCCTACAGGATGCTCGTCTCACAGCCTCTTTCCAAAGCCCAAAACAGCCTGTGGATGGCCCCACGCACAACTGTTGAATTTCAACAAACGCAAGGCTGCCTGTCACATAGTAGCATAGCCTATGCTCAAGGTAACGTAAGCAAACATATGCTTGACATTCAGTGACTGTGCTTACTATTCAGTGGCCGCACATTTTAGAACTACTTTCGATACAACTTTGGCTGTATGTGTATCAGGCTGTATTCTAAAAAAAGAGCTGCACTTCTCTACCTACACTAATAATGTGTTTTCATTAGAAGGCAGAAAGGTAGGCTACCACTCTCTACTCTCTACCTAATTCATCTTGTTATTAAATAATTGTCGAAAAAGGTTGATGCCTCTCTGTAGAATTTGACAAGGTATCACATAAGAGAGAGATCCTTGTCCTTGTCTGTCAAAACTGTGTTTGTTTACAATTTTGGCCATGAGAAACACAACATTTGCAGAACAGCCTGGTGGGACTATCACTCGCAACTATAGGCTATCTATTTTTATTTTTTATGTAGGACTATGCTTTTACGGTAGAAATTTATATGAATTATTTTAACAGGCCTTTAGCTAGCTAGCAACACAGGATAAGTCTTTTCCTCTGTTTCCATGTGATAACTTTTGTAATGTTGCCCAGGGTCACATTGAAGTGTTAGAGCACCTTTGGCGAAAAAGAGATCCGAAAAGAACTCATTCATTCCCACTGCCATATCTATTTCGAACAAGACCAAATAGACTAATGTTTAAATGCAGATTAGCTTTACTTATTTACTTATGGATTGATTGTTTTAATGCAATTTTTATCTGCACTTTTCATGTGTGTGTTTTAACGTGTCTGTTGTGAGAAAAATGTCTCACTGTGATAGACAATAGAGTGTGTTGAATCTTGATTCCAGAACAAAAAGCAATACACTGGCTTGTACAGGAATGTGCTATACAGTACTTACGGCATCACAGAACTTGACAGAGCGGATGTGCTCCCTGGACAGAGTGATGCTGCCTTGCTGAGGATGGCTGAAGAGCAGGCCCTCGGTGAAGAAGACAATTTTACCTGAAATCACAGGAGGTCATTATACAACATTGATACGTTTTGGTCCTTTACTTACACCTGCGACTGTTCTATTGTTCATTCATATTTTAGATGCTGGGCTGCACATCTCTTATGCTAGCATTCCTTGCCTTCAAATCAAATTGACAGCTAACGAAATGTATCTTGTTTTTGCATGCATTGCCAGTTGCTACTTCACATTGTCTAGCTAGAAATTAAGAAGTACACTCAGTCTTACCCTGGTCACTTGTAGACAGAAGGCTGTTGGAGGACAGATAGGCGGTGTCTGCCACAGTCAGAACACTTCCAAGACAGGTTCCCTCCTCCTTGTGAAGAAAGCACATGTGTCAGGAGGCCAGTGGTCTATCTACAGTATTGGCATGGAGGCTACACCTGCTGTGGTCCCACACCCACCTTCATGAGGCAATGGGCTTGCTCAGACTGTTTCACATCCGACTCCATCTAAAAATAATTGATTGTTATAATGTGGCAGCAAGCAACACATACAGTATATAACTTTGACACAAATTAGTGTTTATTGGCAGGTCCTCCAGGATCAAAAAGCGGCCTAAAATTAATATACTGTGGTGTTTTTTCAAAACCTGCGATGCCACCTGTCACACCTAGGTCCGGGGGTGTGTCCAGGCTCCCTCTCCGCCGGCGCGCTGCCACGTCGGTTCGCTAACCATCGCCCAAGGCGTCGTGGCAGACCTTCCCCTCCCTGTCTCTGCACCTGTTTTGAGTTAACTAATCACCCACGAGTATTTAGTGTTTGTTTGGTTTCTTTTCTCGTGGGTTATTGTATGTGTTGATCTCTGTTTATGATTAAACCACTGTTTCGTTTATCACGCTTTCGTGTCGTTGCTAAACGTTACACCACCCTGTTATGTTTCAGTAAAGATTGAACAAGTATGAGTAACATTTCCTGAAAATGTTTTAGTGCATACTTTAGGACTATGATATATTTGTGAATTCTGCAATCAACCCAGAAGAAGAACATACAGTTGACTGTGTGCTAACTCTTAGGAATAATACAATATTTTCCACTAAAGACTGGTCAGTGTTTCCCACAGATGTGAAATTGAATTATGGTGGTAGCCGGCGTGAAAGGGTGGGGAGTTGAGGGCATGCTAAGCGATAGACTGCTTACAGCTTCACGTTGAGGATGAAAACGATGCAGAATGCAGATGCAGAACGCAAATGCGCATATTAATGCATTCTACCACCCAAACACTATAGAAATGTAGTCTCTTGTATTAAAATGTCTTGTGTAATAGACATATTTACTGTTTACAAAAATGCACTACTTTAGCTTACGTGGCTGAAGCAACAGAAATATGGTGCACTCCAATAATTTACCAAAAATCAAGTTTATTGTCTTGCAGCTCCATCGTCAGAATGCCTAAAAGCTGTTGTTTGGCATAGCGTGCAAAAATAATCTGACATGGTGAAATATCTAATGTATTTAGCTCAGCTGGGTCACGTAGTTAGCATAGTGCTCCAGTTTATGTGTTTCCCTACGGTGGGTGTAGA
This sequence comes from Typhlichthys subterraneus, assembly GCA_027564835.1. Lineage (NCBI taxonomy): Eukaryota > Metazoa > Chordata > Actinopteri > Percopsiformes > Amblyopsidae > Typhlichthys > Typhlichthys subterraneus. The sequence goes on along the minus strand of JAODUH010087585.1, from coordinate 3,664 downwards.
CCAGGGCTATTCAATTCCAGTCCTGGATGGCCGCTGCCCTGCATGTTTTAGGTGTCTCCCTGTTCCAAAACATGCAGAACAGTGGCCCTCCAGGACTGGAATTGAATAGCCCTGGTGTAGACTTTGCTCTCGTATTTTGACTGGCCTGCATTTGCTATCAATTTTGTCTAAATGCTTCGATGATATAAAACTCAAATATTTGTCACACAGTGTGTACGCCGTTTATGTTAGTTTTGGAGTTTGTGTTAGTTCTTTATGTTCTATTAAAGGACGAGCCGTGTGGCTCGTCGCTCTTTTGGTCCCGTGTGTTGTTTTTCGTTTTTGCACTCCCTTCCCCTCGCTCGGTGTCACAATGACCTATTGCACAAATGTGCCCTATTGTAACTGAAAAATCCATAATTTAATCGATTTTGGATCGAACTGAAAATAAAATTGATTTTGGACGTTGTGAATAGGAATCTAATCGATTCTGGAAACCAGTGGCGATACCCAGCCCTAATCAACAATTCAGGCAAACAACAAAGTTATATGACTACAACAGTTGTACAGATCAAATGGCACGGAAAGGGGGCATAGGTAAAAAGTGTTCTTTAAAATAATTTTATTTTACAGTTTATTTACAGTGGGATTTAAAAACCCCTATTAACTTACAATTGTTGGTAGACTCTTACTATTGCAGCTTCACTAAACAAGCTATAGGCCTATCACATTGTATTTCTCAGAAAGAGGTACCGGTAGCAATAAATTGCATCCAATAGTGTGTCTATGTAGCTTAGGCTAGGTTTGGGGAGCAGGCTGTCTAGTAGGCTATCAACTAGGCCTGTTGCAAATAACCCTTAGTTAAATTTAAGATAGGCTATTTAAATGAACTATTTAAGTAAAGTTATTTAAGTTGATTATTTGACTAATTCATAGGTTGTATATTTTGTACTACATGTAATCTAAATAATCTTATATCATCTCAAATTAAACCTTTATTTCTTAGAGATGCATTTATACTGTACATTTGCAGAGCGTTTATTTTGAAGTCCATTTCCTCCGAGTCCGAGAGAGAGACTGGGCAGCGAGAGAACAGCCTCTCTGCAAACGCCCACCGTCATAACAGCACTGCATGCAAAACTAATTATGGTTATTGTTTATTTCATAGAAAACATTGAAAAGCCCACCGAGACGACAGCATTAATGCAAAACAAATTACGGTTATTGTTTATAAAATGTAATAATTTAGAAAACTGAAAGAATTCATGAAATAGGTCTAACATGTAAAGTTATGCAAGTACCATTCAAAAATGTCACGGTTCGCGGCCGCTCCGGCAGCAGACAGCGCCAGGCCGCTGGTTCAGCACCGGACAGCGCCGCTGCCGCCACGTCAGCCTCCTAATGCACCTCATGTGCAGCAGCCTCGCCTCCGCTTCCTGGGCGGCGGTATAAGAAACTGTCCGCCCTGGCACCTGTTGCCAGTTTGTTGCCGTTTCTACAAATGCACGTACCAGCGATCCAGCAGTATCGTCTGCTTCCCTTTGCCAGACAGCCACGTCTGTCCCCTCTTCGCCGCAGCCCGTCTGCAACTCTGCTCTTCGCCTCCAGCGATCACAACGCTGCTCCTCACCACCAACGATCACAACGCTGCTCCTCCCCACCAGCGATCACAACGCTGCTCCCCGCCACCAGCGATCACAACGCTGCTCCTCGCCACCAGCGATCACATCGCTGCTCCTCACCACCAGCGATCACAACGCTGCTCCTCGCCACCAGCGATCACACCGCTGCTCTTCGCCGCCAGCGACCTCAACGCTACAGCCCTCACCAGTGGTTGAATCCTCACCTGACTGTTTTAATAAATCTTTTACTTGCATCTGTCGTCTTCTACCTCTGTGTTCCGCGCCTGGGTCTTCGTCCTTCCTCCGCCCCGTATCATAACAAAAAAGCTCTGCAATGATCAGTTATCTTACTGCACAGCTTGCCGTGAATACAGCACCCGTAAACAAATTAATGGGTAGGCCGATTGTTATTAATACAGTGATGATGAAATAGGCAATTTAATTTAATCAGTGGTGAGTGGCAGTCCCATTCAAAAGCTCAGTGCCCGAGTTCTGCAAATAGGTCCCCATGGAAACCAGCCCATAGTCACAGGTAGGCTACTATAATTATCGCTAAAAAATGTTTTATACAACATAAACATTTTTAAGAAAACAGTATTGGTCTAATTAATAGAGAGATTCGCTGAAAGGAATATTTTTGTATGCTTTATATCACTATAGAAAACGATATTGCGAAATATTTTATAATTATACAAAGAGCGTTGTAATGCATTTCAATAGAGCAAAAATGGAACGCTGCTGGTCTCATGGACAGATAATAAATAACAATGAAATGCTAAAATGAGTTGCCAGATATGAAATATATTTCGGCAACGTTTGTGTTCCATGACAGAATTGCACAAAAGAATGTAAAAGCCCATTTGGATGCTGCTTAGCCCTGTTTTTGGATGTTATTTAGTTGGAAAGGAATTTGGAATCACGGCTCAGTGACTAGGCTAATAAATAAAGTGATTGTGAAACAGACAGGTGATCATGTGAACAGTATGTTCATCACACTGACAAGACTGACAAGAAAAAATCAAGACTAAACCTTTTTAAAGAAAATCCTCTCAATAATAAATATTCTGTCATCCTAATGACGCGCTACTCTAAATATGCTGAACAAATAAAGGGTATTGTTCAGAAACATTTGCATATTCTTAGATCTGACAATATCATTAGAAATGTGTTTTTAGATCTCGCGTTAGTCATATTTTCACATAGCAGTAACTGAAGCTGCCCCTTGCACCTTAACCAAACGTAACTAGTGTAATGCCTGCCCAATGCAATGGCACTTACAAAAAACTTACGAACAAAAAACATATGTAGTTATTGTAGGCATCCACAAACAGCGAAAAATCTCCCCATCAATATACATTTTTCCTGTTTAACCACACCAATTTAATGACATGTCCTAGTGACTCAGCACAATTCTGACCAATTCAAACTATCCAATATCCACATTTCTTGTTATAAAGATAGACTGTATGGATCTCCAATCTTAAGACCCTTGCTCCCTATGGTCTCAATGTAGAGTATGATCTTAAACCGTTCTTGTAATATTATCCAGTATTAAATATGATCTATTTCTTGATTGAACAATCTTTTTCTAGTTTACATCAATGTATGATTTACCTGTAATTAACCTTATCTTGATCTTAATTACTAGCACCTGCATGTGTTCAACCAAACCTGATAAGGTCATTACAGATTACAAGTTCCTAAATGAATGTTCCTATCCTAACTTAAGATAGGAAAAGTGCATTACACAAGCTTCCTAACTTCGCGAAATCTTAAATAAACAATTCTAACTTTAGGATAACTCATACGCTGTCCTAACTGCCTGTGTTAGCTAGTTTAATCACATAGACTGTGGTTGGCAATGCCTGCTCTTTATTGTTTGATATAAAATAAGTGCCTCTCCGGGAACCATCACTTTATCGTGGTGCAGAGGTTTGGGTGCCCCTATGAACCTGAGAGTTGTGTTGTCTGTAGCCTAGTGCTCCAGGTAGGGTCTCCCAAGGCAAAGTGGTCTCAGGGGAGGGGCCAGACTAAGAATGGTTCAGAAGACCCCCATGAACAAC
>JAODUH010087564.1:0-14697 GCA_027564835.1 Typhlichthys subterraneus | reverse complement strand
TGACGACGGTCCCTAAATGCGCGTCTCTCCATAGAGACCCGTGTAATTTTCGGTTTTCGTAACGTAGCTATTTCAAAGAAAACAGTTGTTGTAGCTGACTCGCTATGCTCTATTGGTTCAGAATCAGTTGTCAGTGTCTTTTTTGCACGTTCTGAACGTGAGTTATTGAAGCTGGAATATCCGAATGTGTGAATATGAAACTGATTTTACCTAGGTAGGTTACTACCACTGGGGGTTGTAAAGGATCTGCGTTTGTTACCATAGAAACTTAAGCATGCAACACTGGAGCAGAGATTGTTACAATTTTCATTAAAAAAAAGTAGATTTACGCAAAACCGGTAAAACCTTTAGTGGCATGAAATAAAATGGCATTGAATATAGAGGATTATTTCAGGACGATACAAAACAAACAGTACCTTGAGTGAGTATTAACTACTTGACTATAGCTGAGCTAAATTCAATGTGTGTTTGCTACTAAATGTGATTTGATGCTATTTAGTCATTTACTGTTCTCGTGTGTGGGAACAGAAAGCTGCCCGTGGAAAAGAAGTATATAATGACGAAAACCACACAAATGCTGGAGAAACTCACGGAGTTAGACGAGGTTGATACACAGCTCAAAGCACAGAGAGAGGTACAGTAGGCTGCTGAATTTCTACAAGATTATTTTATCTCAAACGACCAAAATGTACCGTATCCTTTCTTCGTAATGCCCAAATAATGTGTTTGCCCACTCTGCATGCGCAAAGTTCCAGTACTATTTTACTATTTATTTTAGAAATTCGATCTGGAACAAACGTGCTTGCGAGAGGGCAGATATGAACTGCGGATGAAGGAAGAAAAACTTGACCACTCACGGCTAAACTTTAATCAATTTATAAAGGTAAATCAATAATTGTATTACAGAATCATACGTAACACAAAAATGCTGATTCTGCCCTCCACTTCTATTGGTGTAGGACAACGACTCTAAGCGCAGTAGAGCTACAAGGAAAGCTGACAGGGAGAGGCAAATTGTGTCTCAAAAGGAAACTGATATAGACAGACTGAAGAAGGAACGTGCTGTATTGGAAGAGAGAAGACTTAAACTACAAAGCAGGATGAAAAGGAACGGTGTGTACTGGAGCTTCCTAGAGCAAGTCCGTAAAATGACCAAGGTAATCTTCTGTGTAGGGGCTGCCGGGCTATACTGTGTAGTACCACTGGTAAGGAAAGAATAGTGTAACTAGATCTCTCTTGTTGCATGTTGTGTGTCCATGTGTTATTCTGCAGTTTGAGAAAGTGGAGGACTTGCTGGGTCGTTTCGAGAGCCTTCTGGTCACCAGGGAGCAACTCCGTCAGAGAGAGCGAGAACTGCAGGAAAAGGCTGACAGCCAGCGGGGAGGTCTGCAGAAGTACTTGGACCAGCAAAACTGTATGCTGTTGCAGAAGCACAACCTGCTGTCACAGCTACACACTCAGTTGGATCAAACACATTTAGAAGCTCTCAGATGGGTACAGAGATGGTCCAGTTGTTTGTTGAGGATGGAGATCTTGATATGACTTTGTGATCTTTTGTTTATGATTTTAATCAAGCTCTTTTCCTGAATTCAGTGTATTCTTTGTGTACGCAGGAAAGTCAGTGGAACTACATCCAGAACACAGCCGAAAAGGAAACACTCTTACTGGGTCAAATTAAAATGGTGACCCATAACCTCTATCAGATGACATGTGGAAAAGTTGGAGTAGAGGAAGGCGTGTCTATTGATGACACAGAGACACAGCTGGACAGGGTGAGAAGTAGTAACCTCACACACACGGTTACTGGGTTTATGCATTATGAAACATTTTAAACTGTCTTCTTTTTAGGTCCAGAGCTTTATCCAAAACCACAATGATATTATGAAAGACATCAACCCCTTCGCCTCAAACGTATCACCAGACTGAAGAAAAGAACTGCCACTATGTGGCCAGTCCGGAGAATAGCCTACAACTACACTCAATTGCTTAGTAGGTAATAGCGTAGTAGTACAATGCATACCAGGTTTATCACATTGAATAATATTAGCCTACATGCGAAATGTTTCATTTGCTTTATATTCTATTTATAGACTGACAAAAATAAAATAATATGTGCAGAGATGTCATGTACACTATACACCACAATAAACGTATTTGTTCAACAGTGAATTGTGAATATTTATTGCAGGAACCTACAATAAATGGTCTCTGTAGTGGGCAATATGACAAAATACTATACAGTGTGATGTTGCACACACCCTATTGCTCCCAATGTAGGAGCAATAGCATAAGGGGCCCGATTTTTAGAGAACTGGGTTAGGTTCAGTAATCAACCATTTACTTTGTCTTCTTGCCTTTTCCCTTGGGTTTCTTGCTCTTGGCCTTGGCCTTCATGGCCTTGGCCTTCATGGCCTTGTGTACCCGGTAGCCCCTCCACCTAGCTTGGATGACGGTGGCAGCACTGCCCTTCTTCTTCAGCTCCCTTATCTCCTCCTCCATCCTATCCTCCTCCTGCTGACGCTCCTGTTGGATCTGGTCATACAGGATTTTCACGGGAGCGTATGCTTCCTCCATCTTCTGCAGCTGCTGCTGCTCCATCTCAAAAGCCTTCATTATCTCTGCTACTACTGCCTGGCAGATGGGATGGTGCATGAAAGATGGCAAAACAGAAGCAATTAAAATCTACTAAATCACCCAATGTTGACATTTGTACTATTGTGATACTTGATTTTTAAACTATCGCTAAGCCCTAACATCAGCAAACTGCACCAGTCATAAAGACGGTCAGTTGTTGAAATACAACAGAACATAAAATGCTGACATTGGGGTTACGTCAACATTCGTGACAAGTGGTCTAATCAGCAGTCAGGTGTTTTCTAATGGTAATGATTTTTGTGTTAAAGTTATTAGACTGACATGAAAAATAGGGTGAGTAGTGTTATGCAGGTGGCACATGCACCAAAAAGGTATAATTTCCAGTAAAACAAATGCAATTGTGTGAAATTTGTACATTTTGTTGTCTGAAACTTCTATATGAAGTATTGATTAACTTAAAGCTTATACTAAATTTGTATGTGTGCCTGTTTCCATTGATTTGAGCAATTATCTTGAATCTCATGTAACCACAACCAAGTGTTTTCAGGTGCTGCTTCTTGAAATTAGTTGGCATTTTATCAAAGTTTGTACCCGTTTCTTTTCCATGTAAGCATTATGTTGCTGGATCTTGCCTTCAATATCTGAGTCTACACTGCAATTTTTCTGCAGAAAAATAAAAGGCATAGTTGTGTGTGGTCCTGCATTTCTTTTTATGACATGCATTTAAACAAACAATTTTACACAGGAAATGTAAACTTGATTTAACTTACCAAGAACAGTACTTTCTCAGCCTCTCTGTTTTTAACCTGAAGTTTGTTTAGCGCATCAGCGAGCTTATCAATTTCCTGCCGCATTTGGATCTGCTGCTCTTCTAATATCTTAAAATACTTCTCTTCATCTTTATGAAGTCCTGAATTAACATTTTTTAAATCTGCAATTGTTTTTTGCATCTCTTCCAGAGAATTCTTCATCTTATTGATCACATCATTTTTCTCAGAGATCTGATGGAGATTTTGAGAGACAGTGATATGATAACATGAGAGAAATAATTGCATGTACAGTATGTAAAAGGTTTATTTCAAATTAGATGTGGTGCCTGCCTTGCCTTTGCTTCACTAGTTCTGATTAATCTCGTAAGCTCTGTTTCCAAAGAACTTATCATCTCCATGTTATTGTCATGGCTGAAAGACAGCTGCTTCACGTAGCGGCTCCGTTCCTGCTCCTCTTCCGGGGTGGTCAACAGTCTCTCTATCAAGACCCCGTGGAGATCCCTAAGGCCTTCAATTAGACATTGCATATCTTTGCTCTCCCAGCATCCCACATCAACTTCTGCCTTTAAGAAATCGATGATAGCAGGGTCGGCTCGGAACAGCCTCAACACATCTCTTAAAGAGTTTTGGAAATCTTTCTCAATGTGAGCCACATCACTCTCACTTATTTCACAACTTGTTTCTGCCTCACTTGGCTCCTGCTGAAGCCTCTCTACTGTCTCCCCCAACATTTTATGCTTTAACAGCGCCCCACTCAGCTTTTCTCCCAGTTTACTAGAAAGACTGTCTAGGTGGGCCAACACAACAGGTAGCATGGCCACCATCTCCATCCGCCTGATACAGTTCTCAACTACCCCTGAGATACGCTCTGCGTCCAGGGAAAACAGCTTCTTGTGTGAGGGCTCAAGAATATTCCGGACTTCATCCCGGAGTGTCTTAGCCGTTGTGCACGAAGAGGCTGCAAACACTGCTCCCTCTAGTACAGACATGCTATCATTACGACAGAAAAATTAAAATCGTTAATTCTTGTCAACAACATTATCATTATTGTAAATATGAGATATAAACACCAACGTTTTATATTGAGTTCATAATGAATACACTTCCATTAATTTGTGTATGGAAAATACAACAACAGTAGCTGTCAGTTAGTTCGTTACACAAGTAGCCAAGCCTACCTTAGAACATCTAATGCTTGACCCAAACAGAGAATGCTCAGTGGTACTCGGCCGGGTTCACTGTGTTCAAATATCGAGTGTCTGGTTGCTAAGACACCAAACCTTTTATTTTGAAATGTGGTGACGCCCATGGCCTTGCAACAGACGTAAATAGTTTCACTGTCGCAAAAAGTATTGGCCATATCTCGGAGATGCTGTACTTTTTGTTTGAGTTAGCAGTGTTTATAGTTATGGGCAAAATGCTTTAGCGAAACAGACCACAGTACTAGTTTTATTAGCTAAACACAGATATGGACAATGCGAAAGGGCTTATTAGCTCACCACATGATAGCGAGACAGTTAGTTGCTGGGTCAATGTTGACAGATGTCATCGCTTTCTCTCTGTTAGGTTTTAACACGCGCTAATTAATGTGATAGCAGCAACGATATATAAACCCTTACTTTAATGTTGTTGCTAAAACTTTGAAAGCCAAGCTAGCTAACATAAAGTTGAACTGCGCAAGATGTTGGACTGACTGGCAAATTGCGCTTCTGATTAGCTATACGGTACGGTAGCGGCCAGAGTACTTATGTGAAAATCGCTAGCTGCTCCGTTTGTTAAGCCAGATAGCTGCATATATAGGGTAAAAAGGCAGCTTTCTACCGGGCTGAAATGGAGATTGACGACGATGTGCCTCTCATCTTAACTTGGGACGACGCAAACAGCGGTTTGCTCAGCGATGATACGGAAAGGGGAGACGAGAGTAAGTGATCCACACTTTATGCACTTGCACGTAGCCTGCGAGTCTCACATAGAATGCAAAGTAATTTAAAAAAATAAGTTGTGTGTGACACTTTGTTCTTCATAAAAGTGAACGTCTTAGACACTAGCTCTGCATAGTACAGTAGTGATAGCATTCTTTCTGATATGTTTATGAAGGACGGGTCACATCCTGTCCTATTATATAGTTATATGGTCCTGACAACACTTATGCAAAAATGGTTCCGTGTGTGAGCGGTACGCATGCGTCCACTATATGTAGTAGTAACCTCTGCGCCCTTCAATTTGTGTACCTCACATGTATCCTGCAAACGGGCCCATGCAGTAACCTGCACCCTCAGCAGATTATGTGTATGTGGCCCCACCGCTGCCGCTCTGTGCGTACGGGCGCGCAAACACGCAGTTGTGTCAGTGTCGGCATCAGGAGCTAGACATCGGCTATGTGTTTTTTAAATTTGGAGGAGAACTGGGAAAGTAAAGGTTTTTTGTCAGATCTGGGTGTGGGCACAGGGAGGAAGGAGTGAACTATGAAACCTACGGTTTTGTTAATTTTATATTTATATAATTTTTATATTTATTATTTTTTGTATAATTAATGTATATACAGTGCATCTTGAAAGTATTCACAGCACATCACTTTTTCCACATTTTGTTATGATACAGTCTTATTCCAAAGAGGGGAGCGTTGCGTCTGTGCACAGCCATTTTAAGATCTCTCCAGAGATGTTCAATCAGGTTCAAGTTTGGACCCTGGCTGGGCCACTCAAGGACATTCACAGAGTTGTCCCGAACCCACTACATTGTCATCTTGGCTGTGTGCTTAGGATCGTTGTCCTGCTGTAAGATGAACCTTATCCCCAATCTGAGGTCCAGAGGGCTCTGGAGCAGGTTGTGATCAAGGATGTCTCTGTACATTGCTGCATTCATATTTCCCTCGTTCCTGACTAGTCTCCCAGTTCCTGCTTGGCTTGGTTTATGCTCTGACATGCACTGTCAACTGTGGTACCTTTATATAGACAGGTGTGTGCCTTTCGTAATCATGTCCAGTCAACTGAATTTGCTACAAGTGGACTCCAATCAAGTTGTAGAAACATCTCAATGATGATCAGTGGTAACAGGATGCCTGAGCTCCATTTGGAGTGACATGGCAAAGGCTGTGAATGCTTATGTACATGTGATTTTTTTTTTTTAAACTTTGTTATTATGGGGTATTGTGTGTAGAATTTCGGGGAAATTTTTATTTTAATCTATTTTGGAGTAAGACTGTAACATAACAAAATGTGGAAAAAGTGAAGCGATGTGAATACTTTCCGGATGCACTGTATTTAGTAGATAATTCTAAGGTTTAGAGTCGTGACCTATATAACAGTCTAGTTCCAATCAGTGTTATTTGTTTTAATAATGCGTCCATGTGTCAAAGGCTTCAAGGATGTCTATGAGAACATAATGCTTATGGCGTGATGTGCACGTGATAAGATAGTGTTGAAAAGCATAGCTCACAGAATGAAACAAAGAGCATATTGACCTGAAGACTATTGCTGTAACATCTTAATTTGCTCCCTCCCTACCTATTTTACCATCATTAAACCTGATCCACTCAGTTCCTCTTGGAGTACTAATTGATCAGACAAAATGACCACAACGTATAGATGACCTCGGATATATATGCCTATTAGAAGTGATAAGCCTATTCTTGGATCACACAGCTGGATTTCTGAGATTCACAGACAAGACTGAGTCTTGTATTTGCTTGTGTTGCTGTCGGCAACACAAAAAGGAAGTATTTTCCCCCATGGATAAACAATCATGAAGTGTTGAGTGTGATTGTGTCTGTGTGAGCCTGGTGGAAGAGCAGGCACAGGGCCTGACCTCACCGTGTTGTTGACATGGAGCTCCAAACACGTTATTGTTCTCAGACAAATGCGGGTGCATGGAATGGCACAGGACAAAAACAAGGCACGCTCCTTTCAGGGCAACAGCTAGTTCTCCGGTCACTGGTTCTCTGCTGGACGGGAGTTTGAGCTTCACATTTTAGCTGACTCGACAGACGCTTGTCTGGACTCTGCTTCTACTAGATCTGTTTTTTCTTCAATGATGAGTGCTTGGGCCAGGGGCCTGTGGAACATTTGGTGTGTAAGTGATGAGGACACTGACAGAAAAAAACATAGAGCCACCGACAGCAAATTGACTTGGCAAAGACACTGTGAAGGTCTTGGATCTAGGCATGTAATTACACCTGAGATGTAAATATGTCTCCTGCAACTGAAAAAAGGGTGTTGCACTAGCTTTGTCTGGAATGCAGTTTTCTGATTCTCTATGACAACCATCACACACTGTACTTCTCTTATTACTGTTTTCCTCTTCTTTCTTCGGAGAGAACAGTATTGTTAGTTTTCCATAGCTGGTGAAGAACACACATCCATCCCTGGAGGACTTCAGGAGTTTGTTCTGACTGCATCAATTCACATTGTGTGTGCAGCTGCATAATGTGTGTCACAGCCATTTTAGGACGGGACTCTCTCACATTGAAATTCACCTTTGCTTACAGGCGGGATTCAGAGTTCACCAACCACGCTGTTGTTGTAGGGAAATGATTTTATTGTTAAGATGACATTTTCATGTCATACTTCTCTAGCACTAGTATTGCTACCTCTCATATGGGTTACTGACATCTCGAACAAGGGTGTTTCTTTGCTAATATACACATGGGAGTTTTTAATGCTTTCTTCCGGTTAACTTTGGGCTCTCACATGGATTATCCTTGATGTGTGGGAGGACGTGCTTGGAGTACCTACTTGCTAGTGGAAACACATGGATTATTCTCCAGTGTTTGTGTGTGTTTTGAAATGATGTATGGACACAAGTGTGTGGGATACTGGAACAACACTGGTGGGCTCTAACACACACACTTCTGCTGTGGACATAAGGAACTGTGTTGTTTTCACTCAAACAGATGCACACTCCTGGCCGAGCCATGAAGTGCTTGCCTGGGCAGACAGAGAATACTGGTGTACACGGAGACAGTACATTACGCAGCGCTCATTACGAGAGTCCGGCTGTAAACTCAACATATGCCTCACGATTAGAGCTAGACTGCATTGGTATGAGCATTCTGTATGTGTATTGTATCTCGGCATGGCATTTACACTGTTATTTTGTATATTTATGGAACTTCTATCAGTCAGTCTCAGAAAGCTATATAAATATTAATATAAATAAACATTTTGGGTTGTATTCCAGATGGAGGGATTTATGATGCAGTGAACCGTGCTGTTAATCCAACTCCCACGCCACAAAACTACAGAACTGAAAATGCATCTTTTCGCAACAGTTGGGAGATGAATTACCAAGAGGCAGCGATATACCTGCAGGTAACCACATCTGCTTTGTACTGTTTGTTAGGTATTAAATGTGCAAGCCTTTCTTTGAGATCACGTCCTCACATTATGGTTTTATTGCAGAGAGGGTTACACTGTGTACATGTTCTATGTGAGCTATTGCTGCAGGTGCCGATACACCTGATTATCTGCACAGTACTAGATAATAATGCTATTAGACAGATGTTCTCAACTGGTTTGTATCATGGGACAGGCTTCAGGGCTGCATGTTGAAGCCAATAAGGAGGTGCTTATAATTCAGCACTAAATGGTCTTCAGGTGCTATGATGCATGCCAACTGTATAGATACAGACTCACTAAATTGTCTGTCCGGCTCACTTTCACTAGTGAATGTGATGGGGTATTGCTGTATTAAGATGACATTACGGCTATGTTAACTTCAGAGCCATGGAAAGAGAGAGACAGGAAGTTAGACATTTTCAGCAGTCACATGGTTCATGGAGAGGCAAAACCTATGGCAAAACACATTCAGAAAGTGCTTGGTGGGCAGTTTGAATCTATATCTATCTATATATATATATATATAGAAGGGAGAGAGATATAACTTCATTTTTTGGTAATCAGTATTCAAAACATGCACAGATTTTCATTTACAATATAATGTATAGGGTTCTTTTAGTATTTGCTGCTAACTTCCGGGAACTGTTTTGAGGCTCCATGATCCGCCATTGCTGTGAAAAAAACCAGCCCGTTAGAGTGAACGGAGATGACGCGACTCTCTCTTTACATGGCTCTGGTTCACCTGACCCAGTCAGTTAGCCACGCCCAGCTGTGTCGGACAGCTGACCGACATGGCACTGAGCTGACCATATAACCTCAGAGATGATTTTGATAACATCCAACATTGTGTAATTAACAATAATGGGAGAAATCTGAAAACTGCCTGATTAGCTGCCTGATGATTTCAGTTTCTTATTTCAATCTAGTACGATTTTGTTTAAAAAGGAATAAAGCCGTTTACCGCAGCCTATATTGCTGGGTCATACCGATACATCCCCATGGCGAAGCCTATCTAGAAAAGGCTTACTACGGTATTGATATGATAGTTAATTATACTGTTCAGATAAAGACAATCGCCACTTGAATTTTAGATTGTTTAATTTTCAATTAATGAGAAATATTGCCACAATGCCTATCAAAAATAAGGTGAAGTGAAACTATTCAGGCAGCTTATTTTGTTTTGGACGGATGACTGAGGGGAGAATACAGGTAGAACAGTTGGGCACCGTATCAGGTAGACTGCAACAGGCTACTACTACATTCTTCCGGTTATGATACAACTTTTACAAATGTAAAACGGATTTATATAATAATTATATTACCATAGTAGTAATTATATTACCTTATAACATATATGTGTTTGGCTGTCCTGTGGTTTTGCATTCAAATCCATAGCATAGTTTAGTTTTTCCGCATGGCTTCAGGAAATTGAAAGATCTGGAGGCTACATGCAGTCTGTCTAGGTAGGAATTAGCTGTCTATGTTGCCTACATGTCCCATCCACGAATATAAGTTTAACGTAAACAGATTTGATGGAGAGACGGTGATTCCAGTCCAAGTGATTCTTGTTTATTCGACACACACAGCACATGGCAACATTTCGGCCTTCTGATTAGTCAGATTACCTGTCAATCAAACTATGGCAAAAGGTCCATTGGAAGAGAGTTGACAGCAGAATATGTCCCCAGTACAAATGTAATGCAAAGGCTCCTAATGCCTCTTCAGAAACCACAGTAGCTACATCCATAGTTCACATACTGATTGGCTTTTTTTGCAACCTATACAGGAAGGAGAGAACAATGACAAGTTCTTCACACACCCTCGAAACCCAATGGCGTTGGCAGCCTACCTGTTTGCCCACAACCACCTCTTCTACATGATGGAGCTGTTGACGGGCCTGCTACTGATGGTGCTGTCTTTGTGTGAGGCTCCCGCCGTGCCGTCCCTGCGCCTGGACGTTTACGTGAGTGCACGCACACACGCACACACGCACACGCACACGCACACACACACACGCACACACACACACACACACACACACACACACGCACACGCGCGGCTGGTCAATCTGTGGCAGCTAAGGTTGGTCTCGACCCCTGCAGGTCCATGCCACCTTGGAGCTGCTAGCCTTGACGATGGTGGCGTTTGAGCTATGCATGAAGCTGCGCTGGCTGGGTTTCCACACATTCATACGGCACAAGAGGACTATGGTTAAGGTAACGCCTTCATAATTATGAGTGCATTACATCTTTGACTTGTTGAAATACTGCAAAATGATGCACTAATACTAAAGACCTTTAATGTATCCCAGAACACAAACTATGTACACATACTATAGCATAAACAGAAATATATTTGGTCAAATCTAATGTTTTCATCATTAGTCTTCCTGAAAAGCTGTGCTTTCTCTTATGTACCATATAGTTCTATGGTAGTACCACAGAGTACCCGCGGAGGTGTCTGTGTGTCGTACTGAGGAGTCCCCTCTCTCTGTGCGTAGACATGTGTGTTGCTGCTCCAGTTTGTGGAGGCCATTGTAGTTCTCGTAAGGCAGACGTCCCACCTTCGAGTGACCAGGGCTCTTAGACCCATATTCCTAGTGGACTGTCGATACTGTGGCGCTGTGCGCAGGTGCGTGATGGCACACAGGCACATGCATAACGTTTTACGTACAACTGTTGTCTGTGTACCTGGTTGCTGACGGACTGCTGCTCTCGTTCAATCAGAAATCTGCGCCAGATCTTCCAGTCTCTCCCACCTTTTATTGATATTCTGCTACTGCTGTTGTTCTTCATGGTTATATTTGCCATCTTGGGTAAGATGCATTTTCTATATGGAATCTACCATCTGCATTTTTATTGTGCATATTCTATATTCTATATTTTGTATTATAATAATTAAACAACTTGGCTCCACACTCGTTCAGGAATTCGATCACTCTAGCAAACCAAGATGACAAGGGAATGGAACTCGTTACCAGCACGCCAGAGCTGCTCCTTTTGTTAGTCATCTAAACTTGTGTGATTTTAGATTTTAGTTAAGGTGTGCGTGTACAAGTGTGTGCTTGGGGGGTTTCTGTCTACACAACTGTCTGGCTGCCTATAAAGCATTGAACGTGCTTGGAAAAAGTAGATTCTTGTCTGTCTAAATTAGTTTTTAGTCTATGCTGTTTTGATAATTTACTCGTGCTCATCTGTACACTGTTCCGCTAATGTATAACGTGCTTATTTACAGGTTTTACTTTCTGTTGTTAGACACACATGAAATAGAAATGAGTGTGTCTTTTTATGTTATATTATTATTTGGTGTTTGTTTTTTGTGTGTCTCCTGTCAGGTTTCTGTCTCTTCTCTCCTAACACTGCAGACCCGGTAGGTTGTGTGAAGGGAATTCTTTGGGTTGTTTAAATTGAGTGGTGAATTTGTGAGTGAAAACACGACACTCCAGATGTTTTTGTGTGTTGTGTAGTGTTTCTTGGTGTTCATCTTCTCCTCTCCCCACAGTACTTCAACACTCTGGAGAGCAGCATTGTCAGTCTGTTCGTACTGCTGACCACAGCAAAGTAAGTACAGCATAACTGTAATTCTCTCTCGTGCACACAAAGCAAAATAGCCCACTTCTGCATTTAACGTTGGTATTATTACCATGGTTTTTGCAGTCTTGTAATTTCCTGGCATATTTCCTGTTTTCTATAGCTTTCCAGATGTAATGATGCCAGCATACGCCAGGAACAGTTGGTCCTGTGTCTTCTTCATTGTGTACCTCTCCATAGAACTGTATTTCATTATGAACCTGGTACACATTACCTCACACTCACTATCTTCCAAGTCTGATATAGTAGCATATACATTTCAAAACAAACTCCACAATTAAAGGGACATTACTCAATTTCGCCTATGTGGTTGCCACTAGGGGTGTCACGATATAACGGTATTGACTATAACCGTTGAAATATTGATATCGTGCTGATAATACACATATGGTAATATCGTTTTACAATCCAGCGGCTCCAGTTAAGCCCGACAGACCCGCAACTTTAAATATAACGTGAGATTTCCGGCAGCGAGTGCTGGCTAGACTGAATGTTGACCGGAGGAGCACACACCTGAGTTAAAAACGTGATCTAGGCGCAGCTCCGGTTGTTACATGAAAACGCTGTGGTGTTTTTTGTTTCTACCATTTGTAAAAGACGAAGCTAGCTCCACTGTGACGTGTTAGTGTATGAAAGAAACTAGAGAATGCTGCTCATTCATTGGTAACAAGAATAGCCTGCCCTGAGCTAGCAAGCACATTATCATCAACACATTATTAAGTCTCAATGTTCCATTCCTTTTATGTCTAGCCATAACATTCCCTTTCCATGCAAAACATAAACATTGCGTCACATTATAGTACTGAGTCACAAAGCTGAAATCACAGCTAGGATTTCACACATGCCATCTTTTGGACATCTGCTGCTACTACAGATTAAAAATACAAAGCTTTGATACCTCACACAACAAAACACACAATAAACAAAATTGAAGATGAATGTAACTGATTAGGATTATTTTTTGTATGTATAGATATCGCGCTAATATCGTTATTGTGAATTATTCTGGCCACGATTATAGTGTAGTGAAAATCTGGTATCGTGATACCCCTAGTTGCCGCCATAAACAAATAAACGTTTTTATAGACCCAACCGCTCTGACCTCTCCACTCCCCCCTTACCCCAGCTCTCCTAAGCATGATCTACACTTCTACCCCTCCACCTATAGCCAGATGTGCAGTTGTGTTTCAAACCTAAACCGTGAGCTGGGGAGGCAAGTTGGGGTTCTACCAGTTTCTGTTACAGAATTGAGGAGTGTCCCTTTTTAAAATAGCAAATGAGAATATGTACAGGCCCATTGTAACAGGAAAGGTATGTGTAACTAGTCTGGTTCACTCGGCCCCTCCCACCAGCTCCTGGCAGTGGTGTTTGATACATTCAACGGTGTCGAGAAAATGAAGTTTAAATCGCTGTTGCTTCACAAGCGCTCCGCTATCGACCATGCTTTTCAGCTGCTCGTTAGCCGTCAGGTACAGTCTCCATTAACGCAAATGGTGCCTTCACAGTGTTCTGGCATGTGCTGCCTTGTGTTGTGCATGTGACATTTCATTGTTCTCTCCAGAGGCCAATGGGTGTGTCTTTGAAGCAGTTTGATGGCCTGATGCGCTTCTACAGACCACGGATGTCTACGAGAGACCGCTTCCTCACCTACAAAGCCCTGAACACCTCTGGCGCTCCTATGCTCAGGTAAAAGCCTTACAAATGCATTCTGCATGTTCTAGACCTGCCTTGCCATTTAATCACACTCTGCTCAATTACAGCTTACAGGGCTTTTATAAATTCTATGAGGTTATGAACCTTAAATGGAAGGTAAGTTTCTCCTTGTTGGGTCATCTTGTACAATCGTCCTATATTGCTATTCCTTTAGTTATCTTTTGATCTACGTGTGTGTGCGCTCGTGTAGGCAAGGCGGAGTGGAGAACACTGGTTTGATGACCTTCCACATACAACCTTCCTCATTTTCAAAGGCTAGTTCTCGTGTTCTGCTTTTGCTAACCTTTAATCTGTGGACCAAATGAATCTCTTCCTTAACTAGCGGGGCAGTCGTCTGTTCCCCATTCTCAGGTACGAATGCGTCTTTCTCCCCTCACCTCTGCTCTCCCTATGAATAGGGATCAACCTGCTGGTGAAGTCAAAAGCCTTCCAGTACACCATGTGTAAGTGTAGCCGAGGAACACCAGCAATGGAGCGCACGACCCCGTCACAAGCCTCTCATCTCTAATCTTGTGTCCGCAGATGTGGTGGTGGCTGTCAATGGCGTGTGGATACTCGTGGAGATGTACATGTTAAATGGTAGGTGTTTTCCAGCTACTGTAGTGCTCTCACAGCCTAGGCCAGGGCTATTCAATTCCAGTCCTGGAGGACCGCTGCCCTGCATGTTTTAGGTGTCTCCCTGCTCCAACACAC
>JAODUH010087553.1:0-14698 GCA_027564835.1 Typhlichthys subterraneus | reverse complement strand
AGCGCTTATATACAATATTTGTTTTAATCTGGTTGACTTTGAAAAATGCTTACATTTGGGCAATGGTTGTTAGATTATATTGCTAGGCGAGTGTATAATAAATACTGTTAATAAATACTGTTTATATTAAAAAAATATATCTCGAGTTGGGTAGTGAGGAGTGCGCCCCCTGGGGCAAGGGCCAGTCGTTCCCATGAGGTTAAAAAAAATGATAATTAATTTTAGCCCAATGCTTAGCCCATTAGCACGTATTATTTAATGAATGAATGTTTACATAGCACAAAGCCGCATCCCTTCTTGCCACAAGTTTATTGGACAGACAGGTGGCTATCTGCTAGCAACAACACAACGTGATATTCGGTTAAACAAGAAACGTTAAAGTTCAACAAAGACATATTCTATCTTTGTTATTATCCTTTGTTATTATCACAGACATAATGTTAAATGTTTTGTATGATATGACCGATCACTGACCCAGATAAAAGCATTATTACTCGCGGTACCAAAAACGGCAATTCGTTTCCGGCATTGGATACAATTTCGGTATGACCCGGGAGTGCATCTTTATCAATGAGCAATGTTTAGGTTGAGTAAAACAACACAACATTATTTAAGCAGCCTATTTATAATCTGTTTACGGTTTCTGAACAATAGCCTATATTCATCTAATTTAATTATTGATGTGTACAGTGCATCACTCTTGATAATATGCCTGTCCTGCAGACTGGAATTGTTTATGCTATGGTAGTCTACCAGTTACTGTATCAAAAAATTAAAAACTAGATTTACAGATTTGATCATATGCAAATGTTGAACATTAAACTTTTACTTACGGTTTGCGTACTGGCGATCAACATCAGTTTCTTGCCTTGTATATTTTGCTGAATACTACGTAGATGACCGTATCCTCATAGAGGCGTTGCCAAACAAACTGCAGTAATTATGCAACATATGCACTTTTCTCATATTCACTCACACGAGCTGAGTTCCTGGTTGTTCTGTCTCATAAATTTAGCCTACACTCCCATTCATTGTGAGTAGGCTACCTTATCGACTCACGGCTCAGTACGACTTGGCGCTGTTAAACTGGTAATTGAAAAGCAAATGAGCGCGCCACGGCCAAATTTTCCAGTGGAAAAGCCCCATATATGTAGTCGGGTATGGCCATTATCGCCATATGTATTATATATTAATATTGTAATATTAGCCTACCGGTACTATTTCAAACTCTGTAGTGAGATAAAATGACGTTCATTTTCTGTGTTGGACTGGATGTACAGTATATGCTACTGTACTGTAGTAGATCGACGGACAGACACAGGCTATAAAGCTTTAGGGCCGTTTACAATGCATGTGTCGTCTGTTAGATGTTCAGTTTGTTTCAAGGCTTTCGCGACCACTAAAGCTTTAGCGGAAATATGCTCTCACTTATGTTGCACCTTGCAACTTTCACGGTCCATTCGCATGGTCACCGTGCCATCGTATAGTTTGTGTGGTTTGTTTTTCAGCTTTGAAAAGTACGAGGATCTATTTGCCTCGACACCGGTAAACTTTCTACCAATATCCACCCGGAGACGTATTGCATACGCCTTCCATTAGTATAAGTGTAAATTTGCAAGCGTCATAATTTTGCATGTCTCAAAGTAAATTGCATAACTCGTTTACTTTAGCTACAGTCAATTGATACGTTGAAAGATACTAACCTAGAGATAATTTCACGTATGGTGACATGAGATGTGTAACAACTAGGCTAGATGTGGGTGGGTTGGGGACATGAGTCTGCAGTGGCTAGATACGGTGATACAAATGCTTTTTATTTTACAGAAACTGGATAACACTGATGGCAGCTTACAACCCCCTCTGCCTGTCATGAAATAAACATAACCGTATTACATCAGTGTGGCTTATTCATTCAACAAGGGATATAGGGTACGGGGCAGTGCAGCTTTAAGATAAGCAGGTCATCAACAGTAAAAGACCATCCTTTAAAACTTTAACTCTCATCCGCACTGGGCATTGATAATTGTTGTTGCCCTATTGACACCTACTGCATTATAACCATCCTGAAAGGGTGGATTCCTCCCTCTGTGATCCCCTTTGACTTTATTTCCCACACCGTAATATTTATGGAAGATGTCTTTGCCCATGGGAGGAAAAGGTGAAATGGGTGTGTCATTTGTTTCCTTGTGACAAGTGGGCATGTGCAGCCCATTGAGACTGTAGAGTGATTAAGGGCTATACAAATAAACTAGAAGATTAACCTCTGCCTCAGAAACAAATGTGACATGGGACGTAGTGGTCCCATGTCACAAGCCTGCTAAATAACACATATCGATTTAACATTCAATATTGCCACAACTGTGCAGAGACCTATATTCACACTAATTGATGCAGATGTGGCACCATTGAATAATTATTACATAAATATCGTTGCATTAGTGGTTAGATTACTGTCACGTTGCATGACGTCACATACAAACTAAAAAGCAGCATTCAGTAATGAAAATAAAACAATTGTCAAATTCCAAATTGTATTACATGCGACTACACTGGCTTAAGAAACTAACACTGTATTCTTGTATACAGATCTGACTAGGTAGTATATAGGCACTTGTATACAAATCTGTGTTTGTGTGTGCGGGCTTGCACCTGTGTGTGTTGTGTGTGTTTGTATGTGTGATCATCTTCCAGTGGGTCAATACATATTAGCATTGTGCTGTCCGCCATCGATCCTCCGGCCTTCCAAGCCACGTTGGGCCTGCTGACTGACAGGCCACCGTGTGCGGCAACGCAAATTCATTCAGTGATTCATTATACCTCTTTGTGCAGCTGTCGGTCAGCTCACAGTGATATCATAACCCTGCTGTTGTGTTCTGCTTGATAGACCCAAAGGGGACCTGGCAACCCTGCTGATAACAGACAATGAGCATTTTTGGTCACAGTGTCAGTCCTGTGACTTCTAGGCTAATTCCCGCCCCATCTGTTAGCTCTCAGGGAGATTTCCATGCTTGAAATAGGTTAATTTTGTCATGCAGGGGCTCTATGATCAGCCCCCATATCATAGAAGATAAATAATATAATAGACAAATAGTCAAAACTTCCTCTGTCATTCTCCAGCTGACAGTTTGCGTTGTCATTCCATTCAGGTTGGATGTGCAGCCCATCCTGATCTTGTAAGCTTCAGTTTAATTTTGCCATGCAAATCAGTCTGGAAAGCCTTGGAATCATTTTGAATGCATCCGAGTAGCAACTGAACTTTCCAATCAGCATCGTGTTTATAGCGATACGGCCGTGGTTTTCCAATCAACGTCGTGTTTATAGCTATACGGGCGTGGTTTAGGTGTGTCGACCATGGTGCAGACAGCGAAAACGACCAGATGGTTCATCCAACTGCAAAGTATTTTTTTTTAGTACAGCCGTTCACAAACAGTTTCAATGTACGGCTCCCCTGATGAACTTGTGACAATTCCTCTGGCATGTCAGGTTACAGCCACCCCACTGTTTCAATAAATAATAAAACCAGTGTATGCACAGAGCCTGTTTGCGTGTGTGTGCGAGAGAGAGAGAGAGAGAGAGAGAGAGAGAGAGAGACCCTCTCAAAACAGACAGAGGTTGTGTGTGAGTAAATAAATATGTTGTGTGAGATGTTTGCGATAAGATTGTGCATGCCTCCTGAAAGAAAAAAAAAAATTGTATCTATGTGTGTGTGTGTGTGTGTATGTGTGGAAGAAATGTGCTTGCACAGTGTGTGCTTCAAAGAAAAATATATTGCCTCTTGAAAGAGAGACCAAAATTGTGCACACGTGCGTCCGTGCGTGCGTACGTGTGCACACGTGTACTTAAGTGCCTTTAGAAAAACACTGTGCACAACAATTGTGTGAGCTTAAGTGCACACCACTGTATTTCCCTTTTGGGCACTAGCCTTTGACATGAGGCTAAATATTATGAATGACCCCCACATGAGCCACCAGTGTAGTGTAGAGAGAGAGAGATATATAGAGAGAGAGAGAGAGCTTAGGTCTTTATGAGGCCTCTAAGAGAGATATAGTAGTGCTGCTTACTGTATGACATCAATGTGCCCCCCCCGGACCAGACACTCTGCAGAACTGATTCACCATTACTGTATTCCTCTCCGGTTCTCTCTGTAAAGTAGAGATGCCCTACCCCTAGACCCCGTCTGACACACTCATACGGAGCTTTTAATTGGAAGCACTCAGATGTTAAGGTGTTGGCCACACTGCAGACCGACAAACTCAGGGAGGGCAGACAAAGGGCAATAACAAGAGTCTAAACACCGAAAGACAACGCCAGGGGTGAGGACACCTGTCTTCTCACGACCATGAAAAACATCCTTAAATTGCTATCCACTTCTTGTTATGTAGTTCTGCCTGTACGATGACACTTTAGCCACATATAGCAACTAGCCTCAAAACTCAGCGCAATAATGTTCTTTAATATTAAAGCAAGACAAACTTCTCAATACAGTGGTAGAATTACCCTGTTTTGCCTCTAGTTCTTCTAGGGTAAGGGAAGGTCTCTTCTCCTCTGGTGCAGGGAGTGGAAGAAGCTCCTTGTCAATCATTTCAGCCCGGCCCATGACAGCTTCCAGACCCGCCTCCTCCAACAACTGCACAGAAGAAGTCCATGTTACTGTATATTACACGGACAAATGGTAACTGGACTGCATTTATATAGCGCTTTTGCCTCACGTTCACACACACACGCACACGATGGTGGTGTCAGCCATGCAAGGCTCCACCTAACCTCCGGGAGCAGTTAAGGTTAGGTTTCTTGCTCAAGGACACAGACACTTTATCGGGATTTGAACCAGCGAATTCTTGATCACCTGCCGCCCCCACACTCTACCCACTGCCACCCCGCAAGTCCTCAGTCACTCACTCTAATGAAGACAAAACAATCTGCAAACTGCTTCAGATAAACTGCTACTATTAAAGAAGAGGAAACGTGACACGGTGAAGAGCTAACCGAACCAAAAATGGATTTTCAAAGACCTTGTCCTCGTCAGAGTCGTCATCCAGTCGAACCCTGTTCCTCTCCAGGGGCAGCATGTCATTCTCCTTTGCTTTAATGGCAAAGCAAATGGGGGCAAAGGAGGCTGGGGCCGCAGAGGAGGTGTGGGTGAAATAGATTGAGATGGATAGAGAAAGGGAGAGAAGAGGAATCAGAGCAGAGGGATTGGACCATAGGAAAAAAAAAGAAACAGAGGGAAATTGTTAGAAGCTATGACATACATAAAAACATAGTTAATTACAGTAACAAAGCAGATATGCAGTAACATCCAGTATGGTTACAGACTGGATGCATGTTTTCCCTACGCTGCATAGTTTTTTATGCAACATTCCACGTGACAACTTTTTCTGATTACAGTTGGTATCCATGGTGATACTAGCAGGTTCCTTGGCCGGTCCTAGTAAGCTAACGTAATGAATCTGACATTGCTCCAGGAGAAATGTGGTTATTAATATAGTATAATATAGTAGGAGTGCATGTTTACGCATGCGTTTTTACTGCATGCACCAAAAATAATATCCCGATATATTTAGGTTGAATAGCGATACACAATACATATCGGTATTTTCTATAAAGTGGGCTAAATCTTCAGACAGAGAAAAAACAGGAAACACGACGGAAATGTGATTTTTTTTTATTTTTAGCGTCATTAACTGACTTATGTGAACTTTCTCTGGTGTCTCCGCCCCTTGACACTCTGAACGCACTAAATCACTCGCTCCTGAAAAAGCAATTAATAAACGCATAATACAAATATATCGATATAAACAATATTGTCTAATTTTACATCTCTTTTGAAAAGATTCCGATATACCGGTATATCGCCCAGCCCTAGCAGATATACAGTAGGAGACGCATACGCACAGCGTGTGCAATGCATACATGTTTACAGGGACCCGCTTATCCCCTTGTAGTCAAACATGGCACACAACTCTTCAATCTAATGAACATGGATCAAACTCAACCCTTCATGAATTCCCCTCAGGTGAGCTCATACCTTTATTCAGATTACCGTCCTTGACCTCAGAGTCTGTGGCTTGATCCTCACCAGACGCCCCGCTCTAGATGGAGGGACAAAAGGACAATAATGAGGAACATACACAAAATCAATAGGATTGAGCTTTAAGCCAAAATTGATTTAATAGATATAATTTTTATCCAATGTACTGTATATGCATTTCCCAATGATTTTTTACATTTTCATGAAGTGATCCAATTAGATATGCCTAGCGCCTTATGATTTATACAAAGAGCTGATGATCTGATACCACAGACACTTTAACACGTTTTGAAACGGAAATGCAGGCATTCAACAACAAACTTCAGGAGACGCATGAAAGTTGGGTTCAAAAAGGAAAAACGTACGTCGGTTTCCATATGCCTTAGCGACTGTAGTGACAGTTGGCAGGCTAATAATAGGAAAGGCCTTTCACGAGCACGCACATAGCATAGCATGCACCGTAGCATGTGTCTCGTTACGCACACAGCTTGGCTGCCGCTCCTGTTATTTACCGGAGGACACTAATGGAGGGTTCAGACACTCAGCGGAGAAGGCAGCGGCGGGCTGCAGCCTGGGACATGGGAGGCAGATCCTTTAACCTACCCACACTTTGGCAGGGATGTGATCTGGCCATCAATGTGCCAGAAGCACAAGTAAGCAAACGCATGAACTATGGATGTGTACATACAAAAGAGAAAAATCTAAATAAATTGCAAAGCATGTCTTGAAATATGTACCCTTGTATCTGACAGTGACAGGGGATTTCAGTGTTGGCACTGCTTTAACTATAACAGACAAGAGAAGGCATTTGTTGACTGTACAATTCTGAAGGCTTCTAAAAATGCTATTCGTTTCCCTTAAGTTCACACCGATAAAAGCTGCACAACACCAAGTTATTGAGTAGCCTTCATCCTGACATGTTCGTTATCAATTACAAAGGAATGAGGGGAGGAAGGGAAATAAATCAACAAACAAACAAGCAAGCAGGAAGTACAGAAAGTACAAATAAAATGTAGAGGAGGAAGGTAAGAGTGAATAGTGGGTGGAGAACAAGTTGCCTTCATTGGAATTCCTCAATATTTGACAGTTGTATTAGGGAAGCCGGTAGAGGTGCTTGGTGGAACTGGAAAGGTCAGAACACCATTAGCTCCAGCAGAGGAGCCTGTATTCCTAAAGACAGGTCTAAATGAGATTAAAAGCTTAGCCATCAGCACACACACGCTAGAGGACTGTGAAGGGCAAAAACAAAACTAGACAATATACTGTACACACTTATATTTGACACGAGAAATTAAACTTAAGAGCTCAGTTCTTCAAACAGATGCCTGCGTTGTATAGATATGTTTTAGCACCTGCAACAATGAGGGCCGTAAAGCACCACAGCCTATTGTTATTGCCGATGGCCTACATGGGCAATTTGCATGTTACCTGTTAAACCCATTTTTTACAACCCCCATGGGCTTTTGGCAGGTCTGCTGGTCCACTTATCCATCTTTAAATGGCCCCATATCATTCCAATTTCATACTGTAATTTTGGACAGACTTATCTCCCTTCGAGCTGAACATTTCACTTCAGTTGGTGTTGCACATTTTTGCACATGACCAAAATTGATTGGCTATCTGGCTGGGAGTACAGGGAAAAAAGTGCTACAATTTAAAATTGATATTGCACCTGCCGCCAAATATGACTTGTTTGTTTTACACTTTTTTTTCCTGAAATTCTGTTTAAAGGGCTGTTCAAAACGTGCACATCACTGCACCATTTGCATTGTAAAGTGCAAATCTCATTTCAACACTTGAGGAGAATGCAGAAGGGGCAGAGTTTTATCAATTTGGCTAGTGCCATTGTTTTGCTAGGAGATAACAGAATCCAATAATGGATAATATGCGATGGGCACTTTTGAAGATGAAGAGCGATGAGAAGGAGAATGCGGGTAGAAATGTAGTTGACTCCATATAGTTCTTATCTCTACAACATTAAAACTAGCTACCAGGTATGTCACCATCTCATAGTGTTGTCCTCTCTCTCTACTCTCAGGTAACACAGATTGATTTTACGTATATCGCATATGCTGCAGTACAGACATAATTAGGATTACGGTAGTTCAGTAGCCAACCCTATGTTAACCCAAACTTTGTCCAGCACTCTAAAGTCCATTCAGACAACACAACTGTGGGGAACAATGATGTTAAGATAGTGAGCCTTTAGCAAACCCAGAGGTTCTCTCAAAGAAAGGCAAACCAGCATTGATAGAGGCAATTGCATGGGTCTGGTTTGCATTTCTCATATTATGTATTCTGCCAGAGTTAATGTTTCCCTTCCCTTTATCCCCTCCACATCAGCACACCACCCCAGCCCACGTTAGATATAAACCCAAGGGTGCTTTCTGATGTGGGGAGAGATGCTCCACGCAGCAATGCACAACACACACGCTGTCTCAGAAGTCATATTGTCATCAAGATCCCATTTGATTTGTGTGTGATGTGTAAGTGTATATGGAAGCTAGAGAAACACACAATGAGCAGTTATTATACAAATATAGGGACAAGGAGTAGCTGTAGTTAGCTGATTTGCACACATGGAGGGGGGCAGGGACAGCTCGATTGTGAATAACCACACCAAGATAACCCAGATGGTAAATCTGTGTCTATGTACTCAAAATGGGAAGGAATGACTTTAAATATTTGTTTAAAGGAATCATTCCCTGGAAACTGAATATTTCTAGTTATGTTTTGAATTAGTTATGTCGATGTGACTTGGAAAGGTACCGGGCCTTTCAAAGTGGACTGTTACCTTCTCAGTCTGTAATGGCCATCAAAGAAAAAGAGGTGGACAAACATGCAAATTAGACAAATGTGCGATTGCTACATAGAACATAGAACCTGTTTGTTTGGCAACGCCCCTATGAGGACATGGCCGCCCAGCCACCTACCGTAGAATTCAACAAAATATACGAGCTAAGGAACTGAAAAATCAATGCAAATCGTAAGTAAAAGTTTAATCTGCAAATGTTCAACATTTGCAGATTACAGATCTGTAAACCTATATTTTCATACAGTAACTGGTAGGCTTCAATAGCATGACTCAAGTCACCTGGCAAGTGTATCAAGAGCATGATGTGCATTGTGCACATCACGATCGATCAGCAATACATTACGTAAAAGTCGTGTATATTTTTTGCTCCATTAACGTCACTGTTTATCCCTGTAATCCACATTTCCCTGGTCCTAATTAACAGCACCTCCAAGACCATAAAAAGGTCTGTGTTGCAGCATTTGTATTATACCCTGAGGAAGACAGCATGACTGTCGTAAAGTTGGTTTCTGTAAATTAAACTTTCCTGCATCTGAGCTCCAGTGTGCGGCTTTCATTTGAATTTCCTTGACGTTTACCAGCCAGCACCTGTCTACACAAGGTGTGCGTTTTCAACTTTGTGATATTACAACATTTGCAGATGACTAAATCTGTAAATCTATGACTTGATACAGTAACTGCAGGCTACAATAGCATAAACAAGTCGGATCTGCAGGACAGGCATATTATCAAGAGTGATGTGCACATCAATAACTACATTAGATTATTATAGGCTATTGTTCAGAAACCGTAAACGAATTAGAAATAGGCTGCTTAAATAATGTGTTGATTTACTTAACCTAAACATTACTCATTGATAAAGACACACTCACATGTCATACCGAAGTTGTATTCCCTGCTGTAAACGGATTGCCATATAACCAACCATGTATCTACTAAGCACATTATTTCATGAATGAAGGTTAAATTATACCACAGCTTAACATCGCAGCCATCCTTGCCCCCTAAACAGCCAAGTACCCATAAGCACGTATTAGTAGGCTTTAGAATAGAAGGCCTACTGTTTTAAAGCAAGAATTGGGAACATACTGCATTTGTTTTGCTTTGTTAAAGTGGAATTTAACTTTTGTTGAACCAACGACTCTGTAGATTCCTATTGCAATGTTAAGTTCTCCTGACATTTGCAATGAATTAGCCTTCGTACGTGGTAGGTGTAAAACCGTTCTATTAATCTGGAATTTGCTTCCACCGGTTCCCAAACACACACTTCTAATTAGTCTGATCTGCACCTCTATTGGTAGAAGTTACCGATTGTAGAATTGAAGGTAATATAAGAGTCAAAATCATAAATGTATCTTAAATTAAGCACTACAACAATGTGATTCTGCAAACCAAATTAAATTAAAAAATATAAAACACCTTCCCTTCTACCTAGATAGGCATGTTCAATATTACAAAAGACTACATTTAAGATTTAGCGACTAGCTAATTTCCCTCTGTTTACCAGAGTTGCCCTGCACTCCCTTGCTGATAGTGGATTAAGAGTGGCATGCAGAATTTTCCATCAAATCAGCAATGCACATTCCTATTATGCTTATCACTGACAAAGTGCATTGCAAGCCGTTTGCTTGGTCAACCGGCAAACTGCATTGCCAGCAAAGGGTAAGCAAACTAAGACTCTACCATCACATTAGAGTATCTTTACACTGCTCATAAATGGTAGTTTGCTTAGCAGTGAAAACCCTATGCCTGCAAAGGCTAGATAACCTAAATCCCTCTGCAGTGTTACCTGTAGAGCAACTGCATATAGCCTCAATTCCAAATATACCCTACTAAGAGCATGACAGGCACGGAGGTGAATCAGGCAGTCCCACATTGTGAAGGTAAAATAAAATGCAATGATACTCTTTACTATGTCTCAAGAATACTTTTGGGTAATTTTCTACCATTCAGCTGTAATTTAACTGCTTTTAACATTGAAAGCACCTGCCAAATATTAACTTCAAAGTGATTAAATCAAAGCCAAACCATTTAAAACCATTGGACTATTCCTAGAGACGGACGAAATGTGGGTGTGCAGTAAAACAACTGCAGACCAGTCAATCGTTTCAAACCTCAAATTTAGATAGAGTCCTCAAAGTTTAGAAGGGGACTTTCTTATAATAGATCCATAATTATTTTTTTCTCAAAGCCAAAAACTAACAATGAATTATGGATTAAGTCCAATTGCCTTCACGTGAATAGTGAAAACATGCGTCGCCTGATCCTTGCTTTGGGACTGGTCAGTTTCCCCTCTATGTTAATGTCCACTTCATGCACAAAACTGCCGAAAACACATGGTTACACTCAAATTGCATGGTCAAAACAAAGTTGTGCAGTATTGGAGCCTTTAACTTGATAACGGCACATATTCGCCATGGCATTGTTTCAACATCCTTATGTTCAAGAGTTGCATTCATTTTTGGCCAAGATCGTGTATTTGTGGGGAAAAAATGAGAACAAAAAGCTACAGCACAACACTGCCGTCTTACACAAAAATAAATCCAAAGATGTATTTGAATCCTGGTTGGATTTTATGACATTATTTCAGTTTATTGTGGCAATAT
The DNA here is from genome assembly GCA_027564835.1 of Typhlichthys subterraneus. Classification (NCBI taxonomy): domain Eukaryota; kingdom Metazoa; phylum Chordata; class Actinopteri; order Percopsiformes; family Amblyopsidae; genus Typhlichthys; species Typhlichthys subterraneus. Next base: position 3,246 of record JAODUH010087553.1, on the reverse strand, counting down.
CATTTTAATTAACATATTTGCAAAAAAAAATGCTGTGGCAGTCTCATGCTGTTACTGTACATACACAATATATAAAGATGATTGATAATTGGTAATTAATTTGCCTGAAATGAGCATCCCAATACAAACTGATATGAATTAACAAAATGTCCAATGCGACAGAAATCACCCTCACCAACAGCAAGGTCAGCTGATAGCAGCATTCAAAGAGAATAACTCAGTGCACTACATTTTCAGATAAATAAAATAAATGACAGATTGAGACAAGTATTCTTCTATGGCAGCCTATGAGTTTGACAGACTGGTAAAATTACAGTAGGTGATTTAAAAGCACTTCCCAGAAACAGAAGGAATCTTACTTCAGGCCGATTTACGCTCTGCATCAATCTTACGGAATGCCTACCCGTATCTTATGCCGTTGTGAGCCTATAATACATCTACGCCGGTCTGTCAGCCGTGCGGACCTATGCAAAATCCCACTTTACGGAAGTGCCCTGTCTTGTCTGTGCTCCGAAATAAAACACAAATAGACCGTAAACATTTTTAAATAAGATTATCAAATTTTCTTTCCAGCTGACATCTTAGTTAGACCAACATTGATCATAAAGGAAATAATCTGCAGACACAAAATAGGGTTTAAAAAAGAACGCTTTTCGCTGCCTGAACAAGGTAATACTACTATAGGGAAAACCCCGATCTTCAAATGTGCCTTAGGACTGATGTAATTTTGTCCATATTCTGTTTACTAAAAACAAGCAAAATGCTTTTTGTTTTAAAAAAGTTTAAACTCCTAGAGAAAACACTGGGCCTGAATGCTGGTTGTTATTAACACCTATACTATATTCTGTACAGTAAAAACATGTTTGGAAGAACACGGAAAAAGAAGCATGTGGATCTATATTTCCCAGTATAGACATATATATATATATATATATATATACATATATATACACACTTCATAGTTAAAATAATGATTTCTGCACCATATGATAACTCTGTTATGGTAGAGTGAAATGTGTGGGTGGCAATACACGACCAAAGCTCCAAGTAGAGCTGCTTTTATAAAGTGAGCTCCGTTAGGCTCATGTTCTGGTTCTGTGCGGGTGAGCTGAGTGGTTTGCTGAGTGGGCTGTCTGGCCAGCAGGGTAAGCCATTCATTTAACTAATTGTAGTAGTAGTAGTAGTATTAATAATAATAGTATATAAAATTATCAGAATTAATGAAAAGTATAAAATGGGTGTACATTCTAGACAATATGTTACCTATTAAAATAAATGTTAGCCATTATAGTCTGGGACATTTAAACCTTTTTGAGTTTATGTCAAAGTTCAAGCACTGTATCGACCCTGGTGTACGTCGAAAATCCACATGACGAGTAGCGCCAAGGAAACATAAATAAAAAGACAGAAACCACCGTCTAACCTTCATATTGTGACTATTGCAAATAAAAACAAAAACAAAGGGTAAATAAAGTGGAAGTATCATCCCAAAAGGTCATATAGAAATGGCATGTCTTCTACGGCACACACTTCAACCAGGCACAGAGCCAAAATGAGAAACAGAAAGAACAACAAATATATGGTCAAGAAACAGAATAAGTGACAGACACAACCATGACAAACATAGCCTCTGCCACCCGCCTTAGAGAGTTACTAGTACAATGAAGGTGATGGTCAGATGCGGGGACCTGTTACACACAAAGTGATTATCATGGACATAACAGTTGTGTAAGGCCTAGTTCACAGTGAATTGTGAAGGAAGAATTTCCATTTCCAAAAGATAAAGCATACATAATGTACTAAGGTTATACTAATCACAAGAACATTGTCGCTTTGTGTAGTTTCTGTCCAAGTTCAGACGGAGGCAACACATTCACTCCACGAGGAACCCTCGCCAAACCTCACCCTCTGACCAGACATAGCCGGAAACCACGGACCCTTGAGGAAATATTGACTACACACAATCTGATCAGTCTATGACTGTTCAAGCTGCAGACAATGAAGCAGGCTACGGTAATTAATAACCATGTAACATGTTCTTTATTCCATTTCATTATATTGTATAATCAAGGGAAAAGTGTTTGCTCAACTCATTAGCTACATAGGAGGCGTTATATACATTATGTATAAAGTTAGGAATTTAGTTAAAAATGACAAGTTCTGACTTATCTTCTTGGTAATAAATATTTCCATAAACAGTCACATGCGAGCAACAATCATCTGCTATAGTTCCAAGAATGTAAACTCTGGACATTTACCAAAAACAACAACCGGCTTTGCTGCCATCTCCACTGTGCATCTGGTGTATATTTACAGTGGTAATCAACAAAAACCGCAGTATTAACTATTCACTTTATTTTTACTTTGTTAATGAGGTCCCACTGAAGATCTCAGGGAAGCAACTTTATGCACATGAAAAATTGACAGGACAGAATATTTAAAAAAGCAAAAACATAAAATAAAACAGAGAAAATCAAGCAGAGAAGTAAATAGACATACATTTTCATGTCTCTGAACTCATGACTGATTTTTGTGAGGGTGATGCCTGCTGTGAATGAAAGCGCTGGAATAATGTCCTTATTCTGGCTTCTTGGTCTTTGGCTGGTGTGTTGGGCCAAATGGGAATATGTGCATGTGCAAGAGACCCCATTACTGCTGTGGGTGTGGGTAGGCTGACAGACAGCCAGACTGATCAGCAATAGATGAAACCTGGGGTCTCATTATGGAGAATTTGTTATTCACTTTACGCTTTAAGTAAACGCCAAGTAAACACATTTAATGAAAGCAACTAAAGACAAACACAACTTCCATTTCTGTAAATATACATCTACATACATCCAAAACAAACAGGTGCATTGGATTTTCAGATAAATCAGGTGACAAGGATATTTTAATGCATATGAAAACTGCTTTGTTGCACCATTATATGATGACTACACAGTAGAAATTAAGATAAAGCGAGTCAACATACAGTATCACCCTGAGGTGCAGCTCAGCTGCTACTGAGAGATCAGCCATGCAGAGTCAATCTAAAACACAGAAGTACATTATTCGGCCCTGAGGGGCTAACAGCTCTACGTCTGAGTTCAGAGGGATGTGACCAACTGCTATGTTGCAATGCATTCTGTGTCCAGGTTGGGTTTATTCGATTATTTATGTATGAGTGTGCAGACATACAGTATCTCACAAAAGTGAGTACACCCCTCACATATTTGCAAATATGTGAGCATATCTTTTCATGTGACA
>JAODUH010087542.1:0-14700 GCA_027564835.1 Typhlichthys subterraneus | reverse complement strand
CATTGAAGAAAACTGCTTTTCTTTCAAAAATTAGGAAATTTCTAAGTGACCCCAAACTTTTGAACGGTAGTGTATATTGGGTCATGGTCTAATACTACAGAGCAGTATTAGACCATGACCCAAAATACAACTTTTCTTTTGTGTTATAATTACCAATTATTGTTACATGTTGTGTTATGGGTCAAAATTGACAGCATATACTTTCCTTGGAAAAATAGTTTAATTCCCCAAAACAGCTATATTTTGCCAATAGGACTGATGTTGGTGAAATACTCAATACCACAGGGCCAACATTTTATTTAATTTTTATTTGAAAACATACCACATCACTCCGCATGGCACCCATTGCACGCCAGTGCTGTGTACAGCCAGTTTGTTTTATGGGTGGTGTCTTTCCACCTATTGAAACGTCTCCAATGCCAGAGCAAGGTTGATGCGACACAACAGATAAACACTGACCACTGTCATCAGTGAAGGTCACTGAGGAGAATATCTGCCGATACCGATGTAGGCCTACGGCCAATATATAGGTGCATCCCTAGTGTATGTATCTCTGTGTGTGTGTGAGTGTGAGTGAGTGAAAAACAGTGTGCAGTTATGTGCATGAGATCATATTTATGGGATCATGCTGCATGTCACGCCAATCGAATTCAAGGCATGACAGAATTTTTATTACGAAAAGCTTTATTACGATTATTTTTGTTTTGGTGTCATTGTTTGATACTTAATAGTTTGGCAACATTTACTGTATTATGTATTCCTTTGAATAAGCAATCTATAATCATTACTGGGTCAAATTTGACCAACATGTCATTTTTTTTATAAAGGCATTTAAAAAAGAAAAACTATCAAAATGTGTATTATTGCATTCACTAAGCCATTGTTGAGGATGTAATGCCTTGTTTTGATCGGAAATATGTACAGGTATGTTTCACACATTTAAACTTGAAAAAAAACTTTAAGAAAAAAAGAAAACCATACAACAGAAGCCAACTAGCCTACATTCCTTCATGGCTCGCCTTTAATTGGTCAAGTCAACGTGTTATTGCATGAAAACTATAGGAATCACAATGTGATAAAGAAGTCAAATGAAAAAGGAGAATATGATGGATTTTACATATCTTATTTGTTATGCACAACCAAAAGGAAGCATTGGGTATCCCGCCAGGATCAACCCCTCGTTTGGACTGTACCATTATTTTCCAATTGCGAGAAGTTTGAGATATAATAATTCATGAACATACACAATCACTAGTAACCAATCAATAGTAATAACAACAAATACTTTTGATGCTTTACGTTTTTCTTGTCAAAATGTTCTTCAAAAACGACTGTACCTGCTGTCGGTATTTTTTTTTAAACAGGTGAAAATGTTTTAACCTTATTTAAAATGTTTTACAGCCCCCTTGTGGTCAATAAACACATTTGCACACCAAACACCTAGTATGATAAAAAAAAGATAGGTATTTGGAATAAATGGCTGTTTGTCTGTCCATGTGCATCAACTCACCCTGAGGCTTTCATTTTCTTCTTTGGATTCATTTTATGTTTGACGTCAAAACCATTCCTCACTTTCACAACCCAGACAACAGTGGATCGGTGTGTGTGTGCATGTGTGTGTGAATGTGGTCATAATGTGTGTATGTGAGAGAGAGATAGGTTAGACCAATTTCTCAACCTCACAGCCAGTGACATCTACATCCCCATAGTACCTACTGCTGCTATTCATTACACACACACACGCGCACGTACGCACCCGCACACACACACACACGCATATAAAGGTTAATACTCTGTCCAGGAAATGTCTGAGTCTGTATCCTGTGGCACCAGCTGTCCAGGGAGGGAGAGAGAAAACTCATAGGGGAGACTACTTGAATCTAAGTTGATTTATTGTTAATAAATCTCAAAGGCTTCATTTGTCACCCCATTTGGAGAAACAGTGTGTTTTACAAACAACTTAGGATATTGTTTTTACCAAATGGAAAAGAGAGGAAAGCAAAAGCATACAGATATACTGTACATCACTTGTAAAATGAATATTTCCATTTCAAATAGCTCTCACATCATTCAAATGGCACAAATGTGAATACTTCTGAATAGTGCGTGTTGTATCTGTATACTAGAACCTCTTGGTGCAGGATTCTGTACACCATAGTGAAAGAAATGACTCATCAATTTGAATAAATTGCTTATTTGTTTTATTTTTTATTAAAATACATGTCTGTCCGCAAACTGGTTATGATGGCATAGCTCTCTCTCTCTCTCTCTCTCTCTCTCTCTCTCTCTCTCTCTCTCATCAGTACATAATGGGTCATATTCCATCCCTCAGGAAAACTGACTTCCGCGGTGTAGCCCTGATTCTCAGCAGACTCATCACGTCTCCGTGGAGACACTTGCCCAGGACAGGATATAGTTGGAGCAGAACATAATAGGACAGAACAGGACAGGGCAGTAGGCTGTGTAACCGAATACACTGGAATTCAAAGTCTAACTTTAGTTGTACTTTTAATGAATGATTTTAAACCAGGAGAGGCTTAGCGTTTCAAGAGACTCCAGGCCAGGAGAGCATAGAATAGCCCTCAGAAGGGACAGATGTGTTTGCAAGTGATGAGATAAATGTTCAAGAGGACATTTCTGGAAAGACGGATGAAGAATACAACTAAGTGGAATAATGAATAAACAATGGATGGAGAAGTTCTGTTTTGCTCCGTAGGACCAACGCACGCAAGGACAGCTGGCCATTCCCAAGTGCAGCAGGTGAGTGAATCATTCTGTGACGTGAGAAAAAAACTAATATTCTTAAATAGACAATGACTATGCTAAATAAAATTAATTATACTGTAGGTCTATTTTAATGTTGTTGCTACTTCCTTATGCAACCCTGTTCCTAAATACTTCACTTAGATACAATTGTGTGTTAATTAATGTAATTAGCACAATTATAATTGTTAAATGCTTCTGTCTTAAATGTAACGGCTACTGTCAAATGTTAATGTTAGCCAAATGTTATTAAATGTATATGTACAGTAGTGACATGCAAACACAGTGCTCAGGCCAAATTGCTTCAGACTGCTCAATCTCTTTTGTGAGAGTGTGGTGATATAATCTGGTCTACAGAAACCTGCCCTGCCCTGCAGTCAGGCAGCCCACTGGGACAACAACAAACATAATGTGAAGGAACGTCTCAGTTTCTCACATGATAATTAACCATAACAGCACCCAACACACAGACAGCAGATATCACACACACACTCCTGGACAGATAAAACAACCTGTGTGTGTGTGCGTGTGCGTGTTGAATTTGTAATATTAATACAAATGTAAATATAATCTTTCAGAAAATAAAAGTAAATTCAAGCAAACAAAACATAACCAGAATAAACAAATGAAATGTGTCTATATAGCCTATTATCTTAGCAAACAAGTTTATTTGCAGTAATGTGGTAAATGACAAGATTAGTTAGTGAAATTAAATATATGTTGCAAAAAGATTGGTCATTTTTTATTTTGTGACCATCCACAATGACATTGATTTGAAGAAACCGAGTATGGAGAGCAAAATGTATCAAAATTATTTGTAAATGCAAGCACTATGTATGGAGAGAGAAATGTACCATGATCAAATCAAATCAAATCAAGCTTTAGTTATATAGCACTTTTCATGCAAGTTTGCACTACAAGGTCCTTAACAGTGCAATAAAACAAGACAATTATGAAAAATATCCACAAATACTCCTTGATTTACAAATGTAAATTATGAATGAATGCCCGTATCAGGCAATTCACAAATGCAGATTCAACATTTCAGAACTTATTTACAATTTACATTTCATAACAAATGCACACACGAAGTATAAAGTATTTTTATGAATGGCAAATTATGTATTTACAGATATTTATGTATTATTTATTTATAGAAATGGGAACTTACAAGTCACAGCTAAGGCATTTTGTGTTTGTGGATTGCAAATTATATTTTTAAATCGACATAATGTTACTTGCATTTACATTTAATATTGAGACATTTCTCTCTTCATACTTAAAACAGACAGTGTCAACAGTTTTTCCAGAACCCGAAAAATTTTATATTAAAGCAAATTTGTATAAGCAATATCCGTTTCCATGTCGTTATTTGTGCTTTCCCGAATACCATATTCTGGTACACCCTTAAGATGCAGTAAGCCAAAAAAAACAATTTAAATGTTTATCCTACCCTTATATCTTAGATGTAACTGAAATGTATTAATTGATTGAACATAAGACAACTGCTTTGTTACTTTTGTTACTGCTTTGTTATGTGTAACTGCACCCCAGCTTTGAGCCAGACTCCACCCATTACTATTTTGCTAAAACAGTGTGCGTGGGGGGAGTGGAGGGGCTGAAAGGGGAGCCCCCATTAACATTAATGCTTACATTTAAATGTTATTATGTATGAGCGGACTGAGTGTACGAGGACTTTGTCGACATTAACACCAGCATTGATGTGTCTCATCTCATATAAATCCTATAACTTAGTTTACAGCTCAAAAACACATTTTAGGGTGCAGTTACACTTTAACAAACATACCGCACAGGACTGCACTATACGTCACAGTAACATTAGATAACGCTACTCATCTAATGACTAACTAGTGATAGTCATTAGAGAATCCAAAAAAAGTGTTTAATCTTTACTATAATTGTATGGGCTACAGTAGAAATTCAAACAAATGTTATCTGTGTTTCCAGGATGAGGACATGTCTTCAGAACATCTTCACAGTGTGCCTGGGGGCTGTCTTGGCCATACCCACAACAGGTAATTGACAAGTAACGTAAAGGGGGTGTCAGCGATGCTGGAGAAAGATTGTTGATGTTTGACCTTCAAAACAAAAACACCTCTCTCTACAATGCCACAAGGTGCACCCGCAGAAGCTCCGCCCCCCACATTGGACACATTATGTCATTAATAATATAATACGCAAAAAGCTTACAATCGCTGACTCTCCCTTTAAGTAAGATGTCCACCTCAGTCGAGCACCTCTGGTGAGTGTAAAAGCAAGGATGGGTTGGTCAGAGAGCAGGGTGGATGGAGACAGGCACCTTTCATTTCATTCATATTTGCATGCATTATCAGTTCTGTTTGCTCCTTTTATCCATCTCTCCTCTCCCCTCCCCTATCCTCTCCACTCCTCTCCCCTCCCCTCTCATCTCTCCTCTCCTCTCCCCTCCTTTCCCCTCCTCCTCTCCTCTCCTCTCCTCTCCTCTCCACTCCCCTCCTCTCCTCCTGTGTGTGCAGGGTACTTCCTGGGTGACTCTAAGGCGGTGCTTAGTAGCTGTGCGGACCGCTGGACCCTTCAGGATAAGTTCCCCATGCCGCTGCTCTTACATATGACCGTGTGCGTCCACCTCAGAGTGGTGGTCCCTGGAACCTGGACCGCATTCTCCTACCACTCCCCCCGCACCCATAAGCCTGAACTGGGTCTGCAGGGGGACCAGGGGTCTCTGTACGCCTGGTTGCTGGGCGTTCGACGCCGGTTTCCGATTGGCCTCAAGCCAATGGTCTGGCACATTGTGTGTCTGAGGAGAGACGTTCAGAGCCATTCCTTCATGCTGGAGGTACTGTACACTATAGGGGCTTCTCGTCACCACCGGGGTCTCATAACTTCAGTTTGGGGGTATAAAATCCCTCTCTTTCCATCAACATGGGCCTCAATCTACCAACAAATCAAAATGTATTCAGGAATCAAATGAAACACTTAAAAAAAACACCTACTTACAATTATATATCTCAAATGGAAGGTGTTATTTTCAACTAAATGTATCTGCTTATCAAATGTGCACATATGCACACAATTTAGATGACAATGAGCCTATTGGGGGGGTCCCAACCAATCAATGTCAATGTTGCAGGTGGATGACGATGTTGTGGCAGTCTGGGCCGTCGTCGCACAAGCCATCCCCCCCAGCGGTGTCTTGCGTTTGGGCTGTCAGGCCTCAAACAAGACCTCAGCAGCCCGGGGAGAGGTGGAGCTTTACCTCTTCAGAATGTGGGACGACCTGGAGGAACATGAGCAGTGTGAGGATGGCTCTGTGATTGGCTGGGACTCCAATTTCTGGGGCATGACCAGTGCAAACGCCAGACAGACAGACCCCAACCTCCCATGTGGTGAGAAAACATTACCCACAATTCTCTGTTCCATTCCATGCTGATCATTTTGAAATCATTGTTTTTAAATGAAACTTTTAATTGAGCTATGCATTTTGTTAGAGACATTTTCTTTGGAATGTAAGAATGTTTATTACACTTAATAACTAAGTTGTATTTTTTATTATATTCATGCTATTATAATTTTGTTTCGCTATAACACATTATTAGCAATATCTATATGACATTTAAAATGTTTATCATATATGTGTTCTATAATTCATACGACGGGAGTAGATGACGGAAGATCCGGTTTTAGTAGAAGCTGTAGGACTAAGGAGCAATAAAAGTCTTTTGACCGTCACGACAAACTTTATGAAAAGTATAAGGAAATGCTTATTTTTTATATGACTTATTTATGTTCAAGTAAAGAAGAAATAAGGAACACTTTGGATTCATAGTTTTCATTTTGTGTCGCGTCAATTACATTGTTTTAAGGACCTCAGCTAGAGTCGGCATTAGCCAAACTAACGAGCTGCACTCACACATTTAGTTTCATTTTTTAGAATTGCAATCTGTCAGCTATCAGTGAGTGAAATGCTCCGAGAGAATATCTTCGGCCTCATCTATAAAATAATTTTTTTTTACATTGAAACCATTCTTTTTATCTAAAGCCCTTTTAGCATATACAGTATTTGCCTGTATTACAGGCACCGTTCCTGCATGGGGTCATGTTTGAACTGGAAACGGGCTTGATATATATATTTGTAGGCCTATACTCCTTAATTTTTTTTTTTTTTTTTCTAAAAATTCTGCCTTAAATTCTTATAATTGCTACTTTATGTCTTGCAACATGGCTAAGTGGTTAAGTGTGATGCCGATGAAGTCAACCGTTTGCTTCTAAATGGTGATTGAGCTAGATGGAGCCATGCAAACGGTGAAATATGTGTATAAGAACATTTTATAAATGAGGCCCCTGGCCTTTAAATCAATTTAGATTTTTGAAAGCACTTTAAATAATTCTGAACAACCTGAGCATCTTTTTCCTTACTGACCTCCTTTTTCTTCATGTAATAATAATAATGATTCATAATTATAATAATTAACTAGAAATTTTCAATTTCATTGTACATTTGTGTGATGTTTTTACTAACCTATTGTAAATAGTATTCCTGCATGTATTCCTGCATGTTTAATCTTTCATAAAGGATCAATAATATTATTCAGCAGGCTATATATCTCAGGGATTTTATGAGCACTGGGACGTCAGCAGACAGTAGCATCATCACCAAAGACAATACAAAAGGAATAGAGTAAATTAACAACATTGGCCATTTACGTAATGGAATGCAATTTACATTTGTTTTATGTGAACAATAAACGCTTACATGGGAAATATGCTGATTTCCTGGAATACTTCTCGTATCTCGAAAAATGCATGTCGATGAGCAGGTTGCACTATATTTGGTCTCTCCTGTTATAGCCTGCAGAATATAATTATTACAAATATTTGCTCTGGTTCTCTTTTGTTTACTTTCATTTTTAGTGCATGTATTCAGAGCATGATTAATGTTTCATATTGACTGCTTACTGTGTTTTCTTACCACCGCATGTATTGAGATGTTGTGTGATGTTGCATGTTCTCCAGACCCTCACAGAGGGGTGCAACGTCAGAAACGTAATGTCACAGGTATTCCTCCTAATAATGTGGATATGTGGATTTTGTTTTAATTATTCACAGTCTATATTGTACTGTTGTGTGTGTGTGTGAGAGAGCGAGAAAGAGAGAGAGGCGGGGGGGAGAGAAAGATACTATAACATTATATTTATTTCTCCAGATATTACTTCTGTGAGTGAAAAGAGTTTTCCAACACTGAAATCAGGTATGTTGACATCTTTGCTCCCATACTTTACTGATGTTATTTTAAACTATTGACTCTGTACAAAGTCCTTACAGGCAAATCTGGCTACTCTGAAGCCATCTTGGTATTGCCAGGGAATTTATTTTGGGCCAACAAAACCGGACCCTAAATTGACCCTAAATGAGGAGAGAGCCATAACTGAACTTCCAATGGTCACCGGAACATTTCAACAGCATGTAGAATCTTATATGTATGCATCCAACTGTCTTCAGTCAGGCATCCAAAAGTAAACAGTCAGTCCCTGCTGGCCCAGTGGTGGGCCAGCAGTGCCTTCTCTGCTGGCCTTAACACAATCAGAATCACTGATTTGCATTTTCTGTTTGAATATATCTTTTCATTTCATAGATTATCTCTTGGTTGCTCTGCTTCCAATAGTTTACCTTGAGGCCTTCAGAATCTTCAGTGTGGGCTTATGAAACTGTTACTTTAACCAATCAGATCTCGAGATGGCGACACTGAAGTCATCTTGCTGGCGTACGCTAACGTCAGAATTTTCACGTCCTTTGATTGGATGGTCAGACAGCGTACGGCTCTGGTACAAACTAGCAATATCACATAGCGACCTGGACAAGCATTTTTTTTATTAACCTACAATGAATGACAGAGTGAAGAGATAGGACATTTATTTGGTTGCAGATAATTACAAAGCCATTTTCAAAACAAAATATTCAGCAGAAGCTGGACATTGTGAGTAAGGTCGGCCAACAGAAGCTAGCAAGGCAGACCCAGCCGGAAAAGGGGTTTGTCCCCCATTATCAATCCAATACGGTTCGGGTAACTGCGAGCCCTTCCTTGACTTGGCTCCCTCATAGCCTTCAAGGAACGCTGCAAATTGTATTGCCGGGAATGTGCTTATTATTTGCAACTGATCAATTTGGTGTTTGGAGACACACACGGGGTGTTTGGAGACACACAGGGTTTGCAATCTTGACTTGTCTAACCAAGGCAGCAGCGAGACACGAAAGCACAGTCGTACAAACAACGGTGCTTTTGAAAACTTTTGGTACACACTGATACAGTTGCACAAATGTTCACACACATTTGTAAATAGTTTTGCTATAATAATGGCCTGATATATAACGAAAAGACGAAGAGAAATAAGGCGATATTGAAAAGACTGATAGACTGTCAAATCATTCTTGATAAATAAGATGCCTGTCTGTGATTCAGTGCCCAGTTAAACTGTGTTTATGTTAAATATTAATAATGATGGTTTCTGTAACCGTGGCATCATAATAATGTTATTAAGGCGTGAGTTGATTCAGGCACACCACTGAAGGTCTAGCTGTAAAATGATCTGCTCTGTAGCATATTCAATATTGCTATCCTCAAACACTCGATTTAGTTAAAACAATCCATTGTTTGGGACCAGAATCTGATCTGCATTTTGATCCACCTTAATCCACTGTTTCTCTAACATGTATTGTCTAAATGTACAAAGCTGGTAAACATATCTACTGCTTTCTCATGTTACTCCAGTTTGCAGAATTTTTAGGTCAGGCTTTGCAATCTGAAACCATGCACAGAATATCCTTGTCTGAATACACTGCATCATGAGCTTGAACACTTGGATTGGCTGCATTGGAAGTCAGCTTCCTACAGTATATGCATGCAGTCACATATGGCCAAATCACCACCTTCAATATACTGTATGCTGACAAATCAGACAGCAGGCAGCCATTTTATGTTGCCGGTTTTGTAACAGGTAATAGTGTCATATCATCAACCACAATGGTCTCCAGCTGGGTAACTGCTTCTTACATTTTCATTCAGAAAATCTATTTACACAGCTTCCTGTATATTTCCACAGATGCTACCTACTGGATAATGTACAGCCTTGTGGCCAATGGGACTATACTGGATGTGCGCAAATGGGTGAGACTGGGTAGCTTGTTTAGACATTTAATAGATCCATTTTTCCAAAACAACGTACAATTAGTACAATTCCCAGTAGATGAACAGGTCATATAGCAGCAATAGCAAGCAAAAAAATTATAGTATAATGATAGCAGAATATTATCAGGGCTGACACACATTATCGTTCAATCCAGTTATGCTTTGTTTAGCAGTACTGTACTGTAAACTAAGGGGGTAAATGCATTAGAGTTGCTTTTACTACAGTAAAGTACATTGTGTTAGAAATACAGAACAGCATGATTGCATTTCTTTCACTTACTAACATTAATTCATAATCTCTCTCCCATTCTGCTACACTGCCTTTGTCTGGTACAACACAAAATAACCCAACCTAATGTTCGTGGCATCAGACCTGTCCAGCGACGAATATGCCTGTGGTGAGAGAAAAATTAAATGTGCTATCACGGACACTGTAAATAAGATACATACAGTATTTGGTGCTTTCACACTGCACTTAGTCTAGTGTGTACTATATGAAGTCTTGTACAGGAATGCCAATTCCACCCATTTGGACACATTCTTAGTATGAAATAGAGGCTACATTATGAACATGGGAAAGAATTCTTAACATATTTCATCATTCTATAATTAATAATTATAATTATTCACTGTCTGGGAGTCTTGCTACCATACTGCATCTTAAGCACTTGCTTAAATTCAACATTCAGCTATGTTGGTGTAATGGTGCTGTAACATTGCCCATTGGCAGCCAGAGTCACAAGACAGTCCAACACATTTTAAAAACGCTATAGGTGGGCTTCTGAATACAAATGCAAAGATAAAACGCTTAGAACTCAAACTAAGTAGTGTTCTCTCTCTCTCTCTCTCTCTCTCTCTCTCTCTCTCTCTCTCTCTCTCTCGGTCTCTCTCTCTCCTCCCCCCCTTCCCCCACCCCCTCCTCTAGGATTCCTTGCAGCCCAATTCTGGAGCAGACAAATATAGGTAATAGTGTATCATTGCGTGGTGTGCTCGGCTCTGTAGCCTCATGTGGTTACATCAGTGCTGTGTTGTGATGTGATGTTGTGCTGTGTTGTGTTGTGTTGTGATGTGATGTGATGTGATGTGATGTGCTGTGCTGTGTGAGCAGGTGTGTGAACTGCAGAGTGCTGCTAATGTTCGACCATCCCGCCTCTGAGTGTGACATCCTGAAATCTAAGCCTGACATCTGCCTGATAGGAGCACCTCCCGGTCTGTCCCACGCACATTGATTGCATGTACAGATGGACACTCATGGTCACTTACAGTAGTGCTCATTAGACACAGAGGAAAACGCATCACGTCTCTCTGACACTCATACATTACTATTGCAGTTTCACAGCAGTGTGACAGGACGGTGTCCCCTATATCGAGTGTGATGTGTGAGTCCCCCTCTCTGGCTAAAAACTGCCTGGCAAACACTAACTCCAGCCTCACATGGTGAGAAGTCTGTCCGTCCGTCCGTCCGTCTGTCTGTCTGTCACATGAGAGCATACGATTACGTGTAATGAATTAAATAAATATAAGTCAAATGAAGTCATCGTCTTTTTTTTGGTTTCAGTGACCATATTGGGAAAGTGACTGCGCTTCTAAAGGTCATATGTAAGCTTCCTGTTATTGCCAATCCCGGCAACCCCCAGCTACCACCGTCAACCAACGTAACTGCAGCACCAATGACCACGAGCAACTCCCCACGCAGCACAACCCATATAACTACTACAACACAACTTAACACGCCAGTTGAGGATAACACAACCTTCCCTGCAAGACTAACTACCTCAACTATCCCATCAGCAACTGCTGGTGACTCGACAACCTTTGACTGGAAAAGTACCACCCCCACCGCAGACATGATGCTGAACACATCGGCTGATACAATGCTACCAGTAACAACTCAAACATACAGCTTAACAGTGAAAGATAGCACACAGCCTCTTTCTACAGAGAATCTGGTGGCCACATATAATAGCGCACAAACCAGCTCCAACACAAGTTCACGTTCCTTCTACACGACGACAACCCGGCCTAATTTAACTGCCGCGACACTAGATAGAACAAACACGAATGTCCCGAATGATGTTTCACATCAATATACAACCCCTAGTTTTGACAACACGCCGTTGCTCTCCAGTCACAACACAGTAACTAACACAATGACATCCTTCAGTCTGACATCTGTAACCAAGGTAACATGGCCCTCAATAAACAACACAGTAACCAATACTACAACATCCTCTATTCACAGCATAGTAACAGAAAAAAACACACCCTCCAGTCAGAACACAACGTGGTCCTCATTTAGCAACACAGTAACCAACACCACTTCCTCTAGTCAGACATCTGTAACCAACGCAACATTGCCCTCAATTCACAGCACAGTAAGCAACACCACTTCCTCTAGTCAGACATCTGTAACCAACGCAACATTGCCCTCAATTCACAACACAGTAACCAGCACCACTTCCTCTAGTCAGACATCTGTAACCAACGCAACATTGCCCTCAATTCACAACACAGTAACCAACACAACGACACCCTCTGGATACAACACAATAACCAATACAACAACCGACTCCAGTCAGACATCTGTAACCAACGCAATATGGCCCTCCAGTCAAACTACAGTAACCTACACGACGACGTCCTCTAGGCAGAACACTGTATTCATCCCAGCAATGTCCAGTACTGTGACGGACAATGAAACAACAGATTTTACCGACCCAACTCCTTCCACCACAAGTGTTCCTAATGTGACACAAGACAACACAACTGCTACACAAAGCAACACACAACAGATTACAGCAGCATCCCCTCCTGGTAACACAGAATTTACTAGTACTAATACTACTGCGTTCACCAGCACCACTACTACTATTACTAATACTACTAGTACTACTAACGCTGAGACTACTGAGAGGAGCCACGTTTTCCAGGATCCAAGTCCAATGGCTAACACAACAATTCACACAAGGAGGCCCCCAAACAACACAATGGACAGCGAAGCTGTTGCTATCACAACGCAACACATCACAGATGCCGCCGTGACCCTTCCGCTGAACTCTACACTCTTCACCCTCACTTCTTCCACTGATGGACCGATGACAAGCAACACACTTACCCTGGCCAATTTAGTCAAAACCGTAATGCCCAGCATTGAGGGGTTGGACCAGAACAGCACAAATACGCCAAGTGATACAATGCTTAGTACAAATAAATTATTCCCTGAGAACAGAGCTAGTACTTATGGTGGCAATGGTAATGCTAACACTACTGCCACAAGTAGAGCTACTAATACTGTAAATATACCACAGCATAGGCCTCCACCTCATGAGTACATAGGTGATACTACCGTTGCTACAGCTACTCATTCTCCAACAACTATTAATGTGAATACTACTGCTGCTATTACAATTATTAACAAGGCTGCTGCTGCTATTACAACTAGTCCAGCCGCTAACACAATACGCCACACACATAATGAGCCTGGTGTCAGCCATGCGTCGACTGTCTTATCCAATGATGACGATGCCATGCCTGATTTAAGCCAGGAAACAACAGACCCGACTACCTCTCCACCAACAACTACTACCACTGGTCAAACTTCTGCAATATCCATAGCAAGTAGTGACATCACCATGAAAACACCTGGTATGTATGGTATATTGTAACCAAGTTATTTGAACATTTACATTCTACAGTATTAATTTAGCATATTATGTACTGTAGAAGAGATATCACAATGTTAAAATTTCAAATTGCAATTCGTTTTATACTAAACACACATGTACTGTAAGCCCATGCTGATAGCACAACCTACAAACAAGCTAGGAGATAACATCCCACTAGCCCTTATATTGCCATAGTAATCCATGTAACTGCTATGCCTATTGGTGGCACCTGTCCAATTAGGAGGAGGCAATCAGACCAGCCAGGAAGAACTTGATGCAGACGATCTACTGTGCCAAACAAATAACGTTACCCAGCTCAACATCTCTCAGGTGAGGAAGCACACACACATGCACATGCATGAACAAACACCCACGCGAGCACGCACACAAACGCATGCGTGCACACACAGGCACATGTTGAAATTTATTTCAAAATTATTTTTGTTGGATGTTCCAGGTAGAGGAGCTGGTTGGTAAGTTAGAGAACCTTCTAGATGGGCCATCTGTCTCCCACGCTGTAGCTCAGAAAACCATCAATGTCATCAGTAACCTGATGGCTGGAGATACGAACATCCTGTCTACCTCATCTAATAGGTAAGCGCACACACGCACGCGCACACACACACACCCACACGTGCACACACACACACACACACACACATACATTCATTCAGTATAGGCAAATACATTTTCACACAGACACATTTGCATGCATATATACACTCACTCACACACAACACAAAAAACCATGCACAATTATCCATCCGTCCATCTTCTTCCACTTATCCGGAGTCGGGTCGCTAGAGCAGCAGCTCCAGCAGGGGACCCCAAACCTCCCTTTCCCGAGCCACATTAGCATTAGCTCTGACTGGGGGATCCCGAGGCCTGTTTGGAGATATAATCTCTCCACCTGGTCCTGGGTCTTCCCCGAGGCCTCCTCCCAGCTGGGCGTGCCTGCAACACCTCCCTAGGGAGGCACCCAGGAGGCATCCTTACCAGATGCCCGTACCACCTCAACTGGCTCCTTTCGACGCAAAGGAGCAGTGGCTCTACTCCGAGTTCCTCACGGATAGCTGAGCTTCTCACCCT
>JAODUH010087531.1:0-14701 GCA_027564835.1 Typhlichthys subterraneus | reverse complement strand
TATTGATAATATTAATTGTAACTAGACATGTATGAGAGAAGATAGTCTGGCCTCCATAGGCCAGACGTGTGTATTAACGTTATATACACATCTGGCCTAGTGATGTAGGGGTTAATCTGGTTCTCTTTTCTTTCTGTATATTCCCAGACCAACATAGGCTCTATCCTGGCTGCGGTGAACCCCTATAAGCAGATAGCAGGCTTGTATGATGAAGCTGCAGTGGATTTGTACAGCAAGCACCACATGGGGGAGCTACCTCCACACATCTTTGCCGTGGCCAGCGAGTGTTACCGCTGCCTGTGGAAGAGGCACGACAGCCAGTGTGTCCTTATTAGGTCAGGACAAATGCAAGATGCAATACAATGAGGTTTAGTGTAATATGAGGTGGAGGAAAATGTATTCATAAATTAAGTTTAGAGTTACAATGAATATAGATACATATATTTTGAGAATACAGTAAATAGAAGTATCTCCCCCACTAAAAATGTTAAGAACTTTTTGGAAAGGGGAACCTATTCATATAATAGATAGACCATTATTGGTGTGTGATTATGAATATTTTCTGAGCATTTCAAATGCAAGCCTTAAAGGTAAAGTCAGCTGCAAGCTAATTTGTAAGCTAATACATGTTTTGCCAAATATCTCCTCGCTATCTTATCATCCTCTGTGTGTGTACTAACCCTGCCTTTAATGTCTGTCTTTCCCAGTGGGGAGAGCGGAGCAGGGAAGACAGAGAGCACCAAGCTGCTTCTGAAGTTCCTGTCGGTGATGAGCCAGAAGTCTCTGGGCACTCCCCAGAGTGAATGCACCACACGAGTGGAGCAGGCCCTCATTCAGAGCAGGTGCACACAACCCACTACTATGCTATTACAAGAACTCAGAGTCCAACCTTGGAATGTCGTCAATATCCTAACCTTTGAATATGTTGGTATTCAGATATATAACGTATATATCTGAGTGAGGGCCTGTTTAATACAATATATTTTATACTGTACTGCAAATTTAGTTTTTCTTTTATACCTTACTCATCATTATTCAAACTGAATTAATCAATAACTACATATTCCTGACACAGCTGTTATTTACAGTACCTAAGCACTAAACAAAAGTGTATTAGGATTGTATTGACTTGGAGCTGCTTTTCTGCCTCCAGTCCAATCATGGAAGCATTTGGAAATGCCAAGACAGTCTACAACAACAACTCCAGCCGCTTTGGCAAGTTTATCCAGCTCCATTTCTCCCAGAACGGAAACATCCAGGGAGGCTGCATCATCGATTGTATCCTTCATCAACTCCCTCATTGAGGCGTAACATTGACTGAATTAATTTATCTTTCATACATGTGATTTATTGTAACATTGGACTGTGTTCGCCTTGACTTTCAACCTCAGATTTGCTTGAAAAGGTAACCTTATAATTGACTCCAAACTCAGATCTCTCCTGTATCTCTATTTTACCTGTATTTTCTATGTTTCTATGTTTCCTTTCTAAACAGTATGAAGTCAAAACAGTGTTTATAAAGATATGCATTTCCCTCCGCTGTAGAACCGAGTGGTTAGACAGAACCCCGGCGAGAGAAACTACCATATCTTCTATGCTCTGTTAGCTGGGGCTGACAAAGGCCACAGAGGTGGGTTTTCTTAAAGCTCAACCTGTGGTCTTATTCAGTAGTCGACATTCCACATCAGAATATGTTTATACTGTGAGACTGTTTTATTTAAAGGAACAGTCCTTGACTGTGTTATTGTCCACACAGAACCACATGTATTACACTGCTTATCTCTTGTGAATGTTCTAATGCTGGCTTTCACGACAAGGGGGCCTTTCTGGACACAAATCAAGGTGTGTCGTCCCATTCATTCACTGTGTGATCTCAATCTCTCCCTCCATGCTGCAGACATGTACTCCCTGTCAGAGAGTCCTGAGGCGTACCACTACCTCAGCCAGTCTGGCTGTGTAAAGAACAGCAGCCTGGATGACAAGCAGCTATTTGATAGCGTCATGGTGAGCAAGAGAGACAATTAATACAGTTCATGTTCCCCCAGGGGGCACTGTTGACCTTTTATACATGCCTTGTCAGATTGCACTGTGAGGAGAATTACTGTTAACTGTATAATTGCTAGTCTTTTTGTGGAGTTTAATTTTAAGCCATATTTTCCTGAACCTTGCAAGGTGAATCGCAGGGAAACGGTTCAGGAGTTTGTAATTAATAAAAGCATTGTAACCTCACCATTCAAATGTCTCCGTATATGAAATGTTCCCTCGTGTATACATTTCTGTCAATGTGTGGCTTACAGCAAGCTCTGAAAGTGATGGAATTTAGTGAGGAGGAGATCAGAGATGTCTTCAAGCTGCTGTCTGCTGTCCTCCAGATGGGCGACATTGAATTCATGACTGCAGGAGGAGCTCAGATCACTTCTAAAGGAGGTATGAGCAAACTTCAAACCTTGCCTTCATTTACAAGCCCTAATGAACCAGGACTATTTCTTTATCCAGTTGATATATCTAATACTGTGTGGTAGCCATTTTCTAACGAGTAGCTCGGTGTGTTGGTGGCGGAAGCAGCCATGACTTTGACTCAAACCTTGTGCTAACAGACGTTTAGAAAGGACTAAACAGGTTGTAACCTGAGCTAGAGGCTCCTTTTGTTAGCCCAGTCTGATCTCTCTTTCAATAAACCAGTCTATGGCAGACAGAGGTTCCCTCCAGACTATAGAATCACAGGTGATGTAGGTACGAGACAACTAGACACACTTACACCCGTATTCTATTGATATTCCAATATTCAGTGTAATGTATTATATTAATATATAGAATATATTCATTATATTATATAAATTAATATATATAATATATTCATATAATATTGTAAATTAAATAAATGTTTCTACGTGCGTGAGTCTGTAAATGTGCACGAGGGTGTGTTCTCGTGGCCATGCATGTGTGTACTACTGTAACTCCGTGAGGTACTTGTGTGTTCATGGTGTGATGTGTGTGTGTGTGTGTTTCTGTATAGTGGTTACCAATGTGAGTGAGTTGCTGGGCCTGGACTGCTTCCAGCTGTCGGAGGTGCTAACCCAGCGCTCCATGATCCTCAGAGGAGAGGAGATCTGCTCCCCGCTCACCGTGGAGCAGGTAAGGCGCTCCTCTCCACCCGTTGCCATGGCAGCGACAGCGCTAGAAAGGTGTAGAGAGCATTCCCCCCCCCACCTTGGCCTTGGCCTTGGCCTGGTGACACACAGGCTTCCTCCCGCCTCCCCCCTCCCCTCCACCCTTCCCTACCTTCCATTCCCATCCTCCCCCCCCCAACATGCCTTTCCAGATCCCTTGCGTGACTCCCAGCCATTTCCTGCTTTTTTTCTGGCCAGATTCCCGGCACAATAAAGCTGCGGAGATAGCGATCTGAGTCGCAGGCACAATAGAGGCATGGGCTTGGGTGAAGTGACGGCGTTCACCTCTGGGGGTAGACGGCCGTAGCCGGGGTTTGAGGAGCAGGTGTGACACCTCTCTGGCGTACCCGTGCTCCAGATCTCCAATTTTGGAGAATTCAACAACGTTTGTTTGTCCACTAGAATATTTGATGCCGTGATACTATGCGTTTTGTACGAGCGCAAGCACACGCGGCCCACACACTCTCATGAATGTCACTGAATATGCAGAACAAGCCTTTTCCATGATGGCCGACGACGTGCAGAGTCACAAGAAAGCTTTTATTCGCTAAGACAAAGAGCGACTGGGCTTGCTTGGCCTTTGAAGCGGCCTGTCTCTTAATAGAGTGCATTATTCCTGTGCTGGAGACAGTCAGAATGTCTTCTTCTCACAGTGGCCAGTGGCCAGTGGTCACCCATCCCGTGACTGCCGGCAATAGGGCCCCCCTGTCCCACGGACAAACAGCCATTCTTCTCTCTTCCCTGTGACGGAGATCCTGAAGCCACCAGTACTATATTCACACCCTCTAGCAGAACTGCCGTGGCATGATGTATTACTGTATAACCTGAAAGCATTGTTGTTGCCTATGTGCAAAAGTACCCTGATTTATTTTCAATTGAAACACAATGTCTGTAGAGGAAATATAGCTGGCAAGAGGCAGCCTGTAAAATACATACTGATGCCCTGTGTCTAAACTGATTCTATTGGTTGTAGTAGGTAATAAGCTGTAGCTCCCTGTTTTTAGTTTACAATTACTACTTTGTGTGTGAGGTGGGTTTACATGTTGTATTTGGACCATTGTCAGTTGCAGATATATTAGTCTGTCTCCACGCCACCAGTCTTGCGGCTTGTCCATGTTCTTGTGTATTCCTGTGTGAACACTACTACGACGAGGAATGTCATAATATTGTTTTGGGTATTTAAAGAAGACGAGGCTATCGTCTAATGTTGCATATTGATGCTGTGCTGTGTTTTGGGTTGTTATTACGGGTGGACTGTTATAAATATAATATATATATATATATATATATAATTATAATAATGTAAATACTGTAACTCCTTAAAGATGCAGTGGTGATAATTGACACTTGTCTGTTGTGAAAACAGAGGGTGTCCTGCCTGCACACACTACACACAATAACACACCTTTAAACCTCGTTTTTGTCTCCTATTGCGATGGTTCACACACATGTCAACCTAACTCCACTATTTCTAATACAAGCCATTTGATAGAGTGGACAATATCTCTTGGATTGAAACGTGTTGTGTCTTTTGTTTTATGGTTGCCAGGGTAACCATTATCTATATTTTGTGAATTACAGGCCGTGGATTCACGGGATTCGGTTGCCATGGCACTCTATTCCCAATGTTTCTCCTGGATCATAATGAGGATCAATCAGAAGATCAAGGGGAAGGACAACTTTAAGTCCATTGGCATTCTAGACATCTTCGGCTTTGAGAACTTTGAGGTGAGACCGCAATCGTTTGATTAAAAGAGTTTTATCATTAAAGGAGAGTTAATGTTTTTTATTCCTTCAGGGATTTTGTGTTGTTAAGTTAAAGCAATGGGGGCGAACGCACCTGAAAGGTTGGCTTATATATAACGAATACACATCCCGTGCCCCCGCAGGTGAACCGATTTGAGCAGTTCAATATTAACTACGCCAACGAGAAACTGCAGGAGTACTTTAACAAGCACATCTTCTCCCTGGAGCAGCTGGAGTACAACCGGTAAAGGCCAGCTATCTACGAGCAGTATCAGACGTGTGTATTTATGTAGGCATTTTGTGTTCCTGCTGGCAGGAGATGGAGAATGAAATAAGGCCTTAGATGTGCTGGTAATGGGGGGAGAGATAGGACATTTACTGGAGATGGGGGCTGGGCCTCTACTAGGTGATACAAGACAATTTGCCAGCAGTTTGGAAGGGCCTTTCTTTCCTTTTTTTTCCCTTAGACAATTGTTTTCCTGTATAATGGGCCAGTAGCTTAAACATGGCTCACTTCATCGCATGAAGCAGCGAGCAATACAGACGTTTTTGTGTGCTTTGCTGTTTATACATACATTGTGTGTGTGTGTGTGTGTTTCTTCATAGGGAGGGGATCCAATGGGAGGCCATAGACTGGATGGATAATGCCGAGTGTCTGGACCTCGTAGAAAAGGTATAACGGCAGCAGGCAAGACTGGTCAAGCACTGGAAGTAAAGTCAGAACCAGGACCGCAGACCGCCAGCCTAAACATGCTGACACACTGGGCTTACACTGACCTCCCCGTGCCAGCGTGTCATTATACCATCTCCTTTTCCATGTTGTGTGCACAGTAATGTACACCACTCCTTGGTTAGGAAAGTATGGCCGACAGATATAATTTGTGTCGGCCTCATTCTATAGATCGCCTTGTAAAAATGAAGGGTTAAGATAGGGCCGGCGGCTAAATAGATGGCTTCTGATGATAGGGTTGCAGGTTTGCATCCCGAATTTAAGTGGTGGGGGGGTATATTAAGCGGGCAGTGTGAGTGCGAAGTGTTTCTCGTATAACCGCTGCTTCTAAGGTTCCCTCGAGCACACCATTTAACCACGAAGTTATGCTATTCAGTGGCCAGCAAGTAAAGACTCTGGCAATACAGGGTTGCTATGTTACCGTGTCATTACAGAGCTGTGTTGGCAAGGAGCAGCATACTCAAGTCAACCTCTGGGAAAATAGAGCTTATAAAAATCACTGAAGCAATACCGATGGGTTTTTTACATTTTATTATTATTTTTATTAAAGGCAGACATATTTACATCTGTGGGATTATATTCTAGTTCTGTCTTGACCGCGATGTCTCTCTGTCTATCCCTCTGTCTATCCGAATGTCTTCTTATCTTCTCCCCTTAGAAACTGGGCATGTTGGCTCTTATCAATGAGGAAAGTCGCTTCCCCAAAGGCACCGACTACACCCTTTTGGAGAAACTGCACAGCCGGCACGCTGTAAGTCCCTTGCACTAACACACACACACACACACATGCATGCACACACATGCACTCACATGCACTCTCTGAACACCTTATTATGCGTCACGTAGGAACAAAGGAACCAGGCTAACTAAGAGTTAATTCTCCATGGTGTTTGAATAATACCTTTCGGCGCGTCCGTCAGCACTTGTCCACAAGTATTCTCACATGCGCTGTAAATGACACAATGCTGAAATGCGATAGGCCATCGTGGCAGGAGAAATGGCCGTCCTCACCAACGGCACGCAGCACTGGAGCTGTAGGGGAACCAGCAGAGCGTGAGGGAGCAAAGACGTTGCTCCCTCACGTCATACATGTGTTCACAGGGTTAAAGTTTCTCAGTTCATCCAGGAAAAGGGTTACTTCCTTTCTTACTGAGCTCAGTTTTATATGGGGACACAACACGTGACATTGCAGTGATATAATGAGCAGTTTGTGTTCTGCTGTTCCCACAGGCCAATCCATACTATGTGAAGCCCAGAGTGACTGATCACCAGTTTGGTATAAAGCATTACGCTGGGGAGGTAATTAGCAGCACACACACACATACACACACACACACACACACACGCATACACGCACACACACACACACACGCACACACACACACACAGCCAGAATGTGGGTCTTTCCATGTCTCTGACAGTGAGCTGGGCGGTGAGGTGGTCGCTGGATAGGCAGAAACCTCTGCCGGTCTGAAAATGTTCACCTGACACACACACACACACACACACACACACACACACATGCATGCTCACATGCACTTAGGCACGCGCACAAACACACCTTCCCACAACAACCTTTTTTTCCTGAGTCAAGAGACTCTGACATCCTCCAATCCAGCATTGAGATGAATGCCAAGTAATGAATAAACAGTGGTTCTCAAATGTCTCTTTGTGAGTAAAATAATTAATTAATTAATCTACATT
This sequence comes from Typhlichthys subterraneus, assembly GCA_027564835.1. Lineage (NCBI taxonomy): Eukaryota > Metazoa > Chordata > Actinopteri > Percopsiformes > Amblyopsidae > Typhlichthys > Typhlichthys subterraneus. The sequence continues at coordinate 7,351 of JAODUH010087531.1, read as the reverse complement.
TGCAGCCAAAAAATAAATATATATATATATATATATATATATATATATATATATACACATTTTGAAGTGAAAACATGCCTGTTCGTGGATGGGACAGTCCTGGATAAGGGGCAGAGGGTATGGGTGGGGTGTCTCCCAGACAGCAGTTGGACTCAGAAAGATTGGCTCGGGTAAAGAATTCTCCTATGAAGACCAGCACAGATGACAATGTGCCCTCAGTGTAAGCATGGCAGCTCAGTCACTGAGCAAGTCAAGTCTGGCATGGACGCCTATGGTAATGACTCCAAAGAGGAAGGGCTAGTTATCTCTCTTGCTTTCGCTCTGTCTCTCTCTCTCTCTCTCTCTCTCTCACTCTCTCCTTTACTATACATGAAAAATGTCTTTAGTAAAGGAGAGTAGCATATACCGGGGTGTTGCTAGGAAGATGCAGTTATACTCAGTTCAAATGTAATTAACTCACCACTAGGATATTTCACTGGACAATAAGTGCATCATTACATGTGTACATGTGCTTTTAGATGGTCCAGCAAGGAACAATCATTCACAGCATGTCAATTAAGTAAATTAACTTGGGCTTGAATTTCAAACATTTTAAATATAGTTCCCATTGTTATATGTACTGTTTCCTGTCCAGCTGGGTGTTGTTGCCTGTATTGAATAGCAGACGTCAGCTTGGAACTGCATTTACACAGTAAAGTCTGGTGTTATTACACAGGTGAAACACAGGTGCCCAATGTAAACGTGACCCGGTAGATAGATAGTGATGTACTCACTACAGAGAGCCTTTTGTGTGGTTCTATTTCAACAATGGAGAAATGGGCTCTAATGAGTGTGCCCGTGATATAAATACCCGTCATCTACCGTTGATCCCTTTCCCAAGTGTCCCGGGAAACGAGGGGTATTGCTGGATCACGCGCACACAGACACACACACACACACACACACACACACACACACGCAACCTCACTTTCATATGCAGGCATGCACACGTGCCACGCACGTCATGCACGCACGCTCGCACATGCAGGGCTGGGTTATTGTGGATCCGGGCTAGGAGAGGAATTCTGTGTCGCTAAGACAGGCTCAACAAGTGACTGTTAGCCAGTGGCACGCATGTGTATGCACATTGAGTGTGTGTGCATGTTGCCTTGAAACCTATTGTGCTCGAAAAGAGAGACTGTCCTGGTAAAATAACGGTTACTTGAATGACCTGTACTGTAAATAGAAGTAGGTGAAATTATCTCAACAAAGTGGTCATGCTATAAATGTATGTCAAATTAAAACCGTGTATGATGTGAGCAATTATTTTGCTTTCAATATTGACAGATTAATTTCAATTTGAAATAAGATATATATACAGTTTACGCACACGCAGACACACGCACGCACACACATGCACATGCACACGCACACGCACAGCTTTGTAAAGTAGAACATTCCAGAAATTACACAGCAAAGCAAACAAAACCAAGATAAGGTATCTACATACCTCTGTGCCCCAGCTTATATCTGCAGGTCACATCTCTAATTACATATCTAAATATATATATAGAAAGATATGAGTTTATTCATGGCTATTCAGAACAGCTCATTGCATGTAAACAAATTGGCCCTTGGATTAAATATAATGACATATAATGTATGTCTATGTTGATCCTATTAGGTGCTTTATGATGTACGGGGCATCCTGGAGAAGAACAGAGATACCTTCAGAGACGACATCTTGTTCATTCTTAAAGACAGCAGGTGGGCACATTGTAGTCTTTTCAGTTCACTGTTACATAGGTGGATAACTCTCAACGTTGCTTGTATTCCTCTGTGTGTTTGCAGGCTGGATTTCATCTATGACCTCTTTGAGCGCGTGGGGAGCAGGAACGGAGAGGAGACGCTCAAGATGGGTACAGCTCGACGCAAGCCCACCGTCAGTTCTCAGTTCCGGGTGAGAGTGCGTGCCGTGGAGCTCAGGCTCGCCAGTGTGGCTGCAGGAGGGGAAAAAGGGGGCTGAATGTGTCCCAATGCGTCGCTGGATATAACGGCCGCTTAACACTTGTCTCCATTGTGCGTTAATGAGGGTCAGAGCCGGGGCGGCGCGGGGTCAAAGAGGAGTGATGGAAATCTGGGAGAGATATGGGAAAAGTGATTCTTTTTTTTGGTTGGTTGGCGGAGCAGTGGTGAATGATGTGACATCTGAGGGGGGTGGGCTCAGCATGTTCTTACTGTCATGCAGGGAGATGTAGCTGTTAGTGTGTGTGTGGGGGGGGGGGGGAGGGGGGGGGGGTTTGGCACACTCACCCTGGCCGATAGATTCTAAAGCCAGGGGGATTAGGGTTGATGGCTGGGCAGAGAGGGGCCAATAAGGAGCCAGCTCAGCTCAGCTCTCCCAGGCCAGGCCTAGCTGGAGACAGCCTGTCTCCAGGCAGGGAGGAGAGAGAGACTGACCCAGCCAGCCATAACCATGGCTCCTTGACATGCGTGTGCATAGGTTTGTGTATGTATCAAGGGTAAACACGGGCCAGGTTACGGCCCTTTCCACAAGGAAACGGTATGATATAATAATAGAACACTCTCCACGTTGCCCAGATCTGATTATATTATTGTTATTGCTGAATTCCAGGACTCCCTGCATTCCCTGATGGCCACCCTGAGTGCTTCTAACCCCTTCTTTGTGCGCTGCATTAAACCCAACATGGAAAAGGTGGGTGTCTCCAAACAGACCTGTAGGCGAGATGCCAGGGTTTTGTCAAGTTCAGCTCTGGCTCGTAGAGAGCTCGTAGCGAGCTCCTAGATCCTCTGCGCTTTGTACAGCTCTCGTAGCACGGCCAATTGATAGTAATGGCAATCCGTTACCTTATGATAGCCAATACTTGTGACTTCACTGCTAATAGAGCGTCCCGGCCTTGTTGGTTAACTGCAAAGAGCCTTATTGTGCCTTGTGTTAGAATAGGGCTGTGTGCCTGTGCCACATTCCAGCAACTGTAGGGCCCTGCGCCAAGGGTCAAAGGTCACGCTAGCTGCAGCAGCTTGGCTGGGGCTCCGCTGACCTGGCAGTGGAATGCCAAGATAAGACCACGGCGGCTGTAGGCTAGCCAGCGCATAGACCTATTCTGAGACGGTTCATTCATTATGCCTGCACTACTCCAACTCTCCTCACCACACCGTGGCAAAGAAAGGCTCCCAACGTGCCATTGTTGCCCTGATATTGAGCACAATCCCACAGCTCCTCGCTCATCTGAAGGGGTGCGCGGATGGGGGACTGTGGCTACAGTGTGTTGACAGACGAGGCTAGTGGAAGAGCCAGTTGAAGGCTATGTGTGCCACAACAACAACGTGTGGTGTGTACAACGTGATGTGCTTGGCTCTGTGCTCGCTCCTCCAAACCTCCTCTCTCTATAGCGGCGGAGCAACTGTCCTCGCTTTTGCCTCTGTTGCTCTCCCTTTTTTTTGCTGTACCCCCCCCCCGCCCCCACACACACACACACACACACACACACACCTGGCCTCGGTAGGTTAACACAGCAATGCGCCGTGCGTGCCTCTGTTAATCCCACAGAATGACGAGTGCACGAGCAGTCCTCTCACATGCGCACGCTCGCACGCACGCACCCTCATCTTCCACGCCATGCACACACACCCTTCTTCTCCAGGCACGGGTCGGCCTGTTTGCTGTCAAACAAGCCAGCCTGCCATACTGCAGCTGCCTAACTGCTAAAGAGCAGAGTTCAGAGTTTAGGAAAGAAGAGCCTTATGTAATAGTGTGTGCACGGGCGTTTGGATCCATGGTGGCATTATTAGCCCATAATTACACTGACACATTTGGAGCACAGTCCCTCTGCAAACCCAGGGACCATGGAGCAGACACACTGAGTCTGATAATTAGAGCCAGGGGGAACAGCTGTCCAGCTGTGAACAATATACAGCTGATTATTTGAGAAATTAAATATTCTCCGTAGATTGCTGTCTTTGGGCTCCTCTAGGAGGGCACATGCTTTCTGTGCACAAACCTGACTGTAAAACGATAGCGCTCAGTGTGCGACTTCACTTTTCAGATCGAGTTTAACTTGACTTGGCAGTGCGATCATTTGAAAAGGTGTGGAAGCCAACTGGAGGTGGCGGATATTTATGCCGTTTACCTCTACCATATCCTGTACATATACTGTATAGGAGAGAATACAGTCTGCCCGTATTTGGGCAGGGATTAAGGGCTGGCTCATAGTCTAGTCAGGCTACGTGGACGCGAACGCATCGAGCTACGCAAGGAGGCTTTGATGCATACTTGCAAAATGTATTGTTCGCATTTTTGTAACGCAACGCGAGCGCGCCTGCCATTTCATCTGAAGTGGCTCAGAGCACCAACTGACGTTTCGTTCTCTATGTGCTAAAAATACACACGTAACACTTTCATTTGATATCGTGGCCTATTGATGCCATCATATTGTTAATGAGTACATTGTTTTGGTTGCTTCTAGAATGCTAACCGCTTTGACACAGACGTGGTTCTGAACCAGCTAAGGTATTCTGGGATGCTGGAGACGGTGAAGATCCGTAGGGCTGGCTTTCCTGTCCGCAGGACATTTCAGGACTTCTACAGCCGGTCAGTCGAAAGCACCGAAGTAATATAAAGTACATGCAGCACTACAGTAACATATACTTGCCTGCATGCCTACATACCGTACAATAGGTGTGTTTGTTGGCCACAGATACAAGATGATCCTCGGGAACAAACTACCCTCAGATGACTTGAAGGGGAGCTGCTCAGAGCTTCTCACAAGACACGATAAGGATAGAATAGAGTGGCATCTTGGAAAGACAAAGGTAACACGCACGCGCACACACACACAAACACACACACACACACAGGGCTGGATAAAGTTGCAGGTTCTGCAGCAGACAAGAGCACAGCTGGGTAGGCCACTAAGGGATCAGGTTAAATGTCATCACAGGTTTTATATAAGCTAGTCTCTACAGAAACCGTACTGAATTACACTCCTTGAGCACAAGCACAACACTTTTCTTTACCAGCTCCTTAGATATTGTGTTTGGGGATAAGCTCTTATGCATATTATTTGAAAAAACTAGCAGGAAATATAGAAGAATATTAGCACAATCAAGCGGTTTCAGAAAAAGGCATTTCCTGTGCTGATCCTGACTCACTTCCTAAGGATTTTTCGGTCCTGCTGCGGTCAGTTCTTGATTCTTTGGTTTACAGCCACAGGAATTATGTGTTTGCACTAAACCCTGACCCCAACAACTGTCAGCGTAACTGTAACCCAGCCTGCATCACTTATAGTACGCTGGGTTAAATAGTCAGCCATAGTACGTCACATAGTACGCTGAGACATAGACATTTGACTGACTTTTGACTAAAAGGGTGGTTAGCTTTAGAGTTAGCATTAGTAGTAGCGTTAGTATTTTTTTTCTTTTCATTTTCTTTCCCCATTTCTCACTGTCTCTCAGCCCATCTTTCTTTGTATATACATAAATTAATCATCGACTCTCCTGGGAAAAGCCCTCCTAGCTTTTGCTTCATCCCCGGTGAATGATTAACATTTAATGACTTGTTTGATCGCGACTCTGCAAACCTGCAGGTGGTCTGTTTAATATCAAACTCACAAGAGCAGAGCTATGTTTTCTGAAGCGGGCAGAGAAGGAAAATGCCCCCCACCCCTTCCCCCACCACCACCCCATGTGGATAATTTGTAGGATTCTTTAGAAATTAGCTGAATACACTTTTGCACTTTTGTTGTTTGCTGTTCTGAGTTGCAGCCCCTTTATGTCTTGTAACCACTAAACACATCTTCAATAGAATGCAATTGTGTTGATACAATACCCAATTTAGCCTGGGTTAATGGCACACATGGCATTGTTTAAACATGTTGTGAAATAGAGGTCAATACAAAAGAATGTCTGGGTATGATTACATGCGGTACACGCACGCACACACACACACACACGCGCACGCACGCACACACACACACACACACACACACACACACACACACATTGATTTAAGATGGATAGATAGAGAGATAGATACTATTGAAGTTGTGGTGTGAGTAAGGCATATGGGTCATGAATGTCTGGTGTTTCTTATGCTGAAAATGTAGTGTGGGATGGGGACTCAGAAACGAGTTGAATTTCCTTTGTAGAAACAATCTGTGTGTAATTATATCCGTACTGATTGTGTTTAGAGGAAGTGTGCTCCCAGAATTGGACCTGGGTGACTTTGGGCGGACCAAATGCGTGTGTGCGTGTGTGTGCGTGCGTGTGCGTGTGTGTGCGTGCGTGTGCGTGCGTGTGCGTGTGTGCGCATGTGTGTGCGTGCTTGTGTGTGTGCCTGCGTGTGTGTGTGTGTCTGCGTGTGTGTGTGTGCGTGCGTGTGTGTGCACGTTTGTGCGTGCGTGTTTGTGTGTTTGTGCGTGCATGTGTGTGTGTGTGTGTGTGTGTGTGTGTGTGCATGTGTGTGCGTGTGTGTTAGCTGTTTGTGTTATATACCAGGGTAGGGAAGGATGTGGACAAGAAGGAAGCTACACATGGAGACAGGCAGGGTTGCAGCTGTTGCGACTTTTGATTAGTGAAACATCTGGGAACATCAGACACACACACACACACACACACACACAGTCATACATACAAATATACTGTACATAATGTACTATAGTGTCATAGGTGCTGCGATATAACAACATTTCCATACTACCTTTATTATCTTACTGCTTTGTCAGGGAGGATAAAAGTGAACCATCAGAATGACATTCCTCTTTGTCGCGCTGCTCCACATACTCGACCGCCACCCGCTGTAAAACAAGCTACGCTAGGAAGAGCGCGTTAGCTTAAAGAAGGCAGCTGTGGGATGGCAGGGAAGGGTTAACTCTCGCTCTACCACCTTCCTTCATGAGCGAGGGGTGTGGCCTGCTGTCTGGACACCAGTGACTATACCTCCCCTATTCCCTACAGCCCTCCCTCTCCCCCTCCCCCTCCCCCTCGCCCTCTCTCTCTCTCTCTGCCTGTGCACGTCAGTGGAGCTAAGGAGAGCGGCAGTGTGAAGAAAAGCTCAGGCAGGGAATGCACAATGAACCTCTGCGGCAGCTGCAGCAACGATAGCAGCACTGCAGTCCTGAACCTGCTCCGCGGTGGTCATGCTTGGACAATAGCTCGCTAGCCGCTAGCTTCCTCCTCTTGGCACCGCAGGACCGCAGGGGGCCCTGCATAGAGCACGGGGGCCCTCTCACAGAGCCAAGAACCAAGGAAGGAGGAACTGACACATCTCGTTTCGTCTGCTCCCCCTATTCCCCCCCCCTCTCTCTCTCTCTCTCTCTCTCTCTCTCTCTGTCTCTCTCCCTCTCTCTCTCTC
>JAODUH010087520.1:0-14703 GCA_027564835.1 Typhlichthys subterraneus | reverse complement strand
AAAGCTACCCCTACCCCCCCCCCCCCCCCCCACCCCCACCCCCCACCCCCCCCACCCCCACAGCAACAGATTGTGCAGTACCTCAAGGACATGTTCGACCACGACAAGGTGCGCTTCACGTCCGCTCCCTGCCTGGCTGACGACGTCCTGAAGCTGTCGCACCGTCGTAGTGAGATCCTGCTGGGCTACCTGGGCATCGAAGGCCTCCTGGAGCTCAACGGGTCCCTCCCTAGAGACACAGCGTTCCCCCACTGAGACTAAGCCCCCTCCGGGGACGTGGGGATGGGGTGGCTGGACCACGAAGGGTCTGGTCATAGTGGCCTGTCTGGCCACAGCGTGGGACCTCTACTTGAAGATGTGAACCTGTAGTGGGCTATGTTAACAATCTGTTTAACCAAGACCAGCATTTTCTCCTGATTCATCTGCTCACCAGACAGAGCTTTTTCCAGACTTCTGGACTCCCAACATGGACACGTCTCTCAGTATGTGCAGGCGTATGTGATGTGCTTAACCAATACGACGCATTCATAGATGTGGGCCTTGGATGGCAAATAAGACGTTTCTAAAGCATTTACTGTAAGTGTAGGTTGAGGAAGTGATTGATACAAACGAAAGGGAAGGGAGCTTTTAATGAGCATAGTAGAGACCTGTTGTTAATATCTGATATAAATACAATAATGCTCTCAAAAGTATATGGCTAATGGATAACGACAAGATGCATCCATGTGGCTTTGTGTACAGTATGTATGATGACTGCTGTAACAGATCTACTGTATGCTAGTCCATGGGATGTGACAACCACCTCAGATTGGATCGTGTCGCTCTGCGTATGCAATATGTTATTGGATTGCGAGATTGTCTATTTGTATAGAGGACAAGGGTTATGCTGTACCCTCAGTTAAGCCGTTTACTTTTTCCCTCTTAAACATAATTGAATGTGCTGGTATTGGGAACTCTTATATTTTACATTAATTTAGAGGGTTTTTGGTCTACACACAGTTCGTACAAATGTAATATTTACATAGAGAAGAGTATTTATTTAATTTGCAAATTCACCTTCGCTCTTGTTGTTCTGTTGCATATTTATTTCAAATGGTAAAATAATTTTTAGAAGTTTAACAACGTACTTGCAAATTATTCTCTACTCCCTGTCAATATCACAACGTTAAATTTGACTGCTCTACAAGCTACACCCATTGCTCTTGCAGATCACAGATCATTTATGTAAATATGCTTAGTCTTATTTCATGATACACTGCTTTCTGTGAGAAATTAACATTGTGTTGAGTTGTATGCAAGAAATTGTATAGTAATTGATGACAATAAAGTTCAATCCTATCTGATCATTGTCATGCAAGCTGGTCTAAATTCAAATTAAAATGTTTTTATTGGGACCAAAGAGGGAGGAATCCACCCCTCCAGGACGCAATATGTGATGATAGGCAAACAAGATTTAGCAATAATACTTGTAATAATATTATCACATTGTGAAATTATTTACATTTTGTAAGATTGTTAATTAGAGTGGTCTGTCAATTTTAGCATTAACAGACCCCACAGGAGTCCCAGGTCCGAGGAAGTGTCCTTGCACTAGTCACGACCAGGGCTGCTCAACAACCATATAGCGTTTGTCTGTTTGTATTGGAGACATGGCTGTGGCAGCGATAGCCACCTCCATCTCTTGATGACACTCCCCCACCGAGCAGGAGATGACCAACAAACATCCACTGGCTCACTTCCCAGCTCAGGGAACACCGCCATCGACACGCTGTCCTTGACCAAGGCAGCATCTTTCCCCCCCGATGACATCACCGGGTCAGAGCCGCACCATCCACGCAGCCTCCAGGGTCGCGACAGCATTTCCCATTCACCACACTCTAAGAAAGAAAGAAACCCTTTTGAATAGAGATGTGTTGCTGGCAAGTTGCTAGTGATCACATGATTAAGTCAACCATCAGCTCAAAAACCTATGGGCGACATCAAACTAGAACTAATTGACCTTTCCCAAGCTGCGCCCCTTTCACTGAATACCCATAGAAAGCTATTACAGCAAAAGAGACAGTAGGTTCCATCAGATTAAGAAAATGTTCAACTGTTATTGGAGGACATGCGAAAATGGGCGGGGCTTGGGAAAGGTCAATTATTTCCTACAAGGTTGTATACATAAACTATGTACTTCGTGGGCTACACACACAAACACACAAAGTACATAGTGTGACCAGACCAGCTATGAAAACAAAGCAGAAGAGCTCACCCAGTGATGCACACAGACCTATTATGGAATGTAGGAGGTATGTCAGCTATTACTTATTACTTATTATTATTATTAGCATATAGGAGGTGTGATGTCATATTTTATTAAACTAAAATAAACCACGTCGCACAAAGTTTCCTATACAAATATCTCTCAATCTCTTAAGAAATATTGTTTTACATGTTTTACATATGTAAAAGGAATATAATATATTCTCGAAGCATATTCTTAAACACTTATGTTGTGCTTGTGGGGTAGGTACTAGTGGTTGTAATGTAAGGGATCTGCATTGGAATAATGCCCAGGACACTGCATCGCCAATACATGCAAGCACCAATACATGCAAGTGCCTTGCAGTGTTGTCAGATTAAAGGTATAGTCAGTGATTGTAAGATAATATACTTTTTGTCAAATTCAGCGAATATCTCATCACGGTCCGCTAGCTGCCCGGTCTGTGCACGTTGAAATAATAATCTGGTGCTTCTACACAGCCGAGGTTATGTAACACAAACAGATTGCTACACAACAATATCCCAGCCTTGGCAATACATTTCAAATGTGTGGGTGGAGCTTCTGAGGGAGCATGAAAGAAGCATTAAAGAGGTGTTTATTTAGTTCGAATTCAAATATCAAGCTTTCTCCTGAATGACTGACTATACATTTAATCAAACTATAAATAAACTGATATGTCAAGGATAGGCCTGCTAGTAATAATAATAATAATAATAAGAGGAAGAAAAACCACTAATGGGAAAACAATTAAAAATTATAATATACACGGGCAAAATTGAAAGTATTGGATTGTGGTGCGTTTATGTTCATTCAAAAAATTTTCCCCATGAAAAATTCTTTTCCATTTCTAGTGTCGGCCTATGATTGGATAATGAGCCTGCAATCGACGCTGGTTTGAACCGACCAACCAGCTCCCCATTGGCTGGCTTCATGTCTTGGGCGTCTCCTGCGACTGGCCGGCTGTGTCCGGGGAAGATGGCGTTGGAAGAGCAGTGCTCGGCACCACTACGATGGCGGTCAATATCTCTTACTCACGTAGAGTTCCCTGAAGGTATGTATGCGCGCAGTATTAGCGCAAATTAGAATAATGTCGTCAGCGAGCACTGATTTGTGTTTTATTGCTATAGAACGGACACAGCCGTCGGTAATGTTGCCAAATAATGCGACACTGGAAAACAAGACGAGGCAGAGAATGTAACCCAGACTGCAAAATAGTGAGAGAGCGACGCATGCGCACCTGATTAAGTCCAGAACGATAGCTAACCAAATAGTTAGCTATATTTTCACGCCTACGTTTGTCTATTATGGTGTTGATCTATCTCTTTTATTGTGGGAAAGTAACACATGCACGCTTTGGGTTGAAACATGTAGCCTACACGCTTCGTTTGGTGACATACAGTGTTATTATTGTATACGTACTGTATGCACCGCTAGAACTGGTGCTGAGCTGCATACTGTATGCATGACCTGACACTGATTGTTATGTAGCGCTAAGAACATGCACTTATTAACACTTAACCAAGCTAGAACATGCATTTTATCATTTCCAGTATCTAATGTTTACGGACTGTCAGCTTGACTATGATGCAGTATCTCTCCCTAATGATCCACCCTCTCGAATGAGGTTTACAGTATGCATAAACTAGTTCTGTCATATTTTCAGATGACCTAACGGGACACGTACTGGCCTACATTAGTCTCCTACCCATAGCAATTCTTGTGGGGTTTGTTACGCTAATAGTGTTCAAACGGGAACTGCACACGGTGAGTTATACTTATCTGTACTACTGAATGCATCACGTCATGAGTTGAGTGTGTTCTGTCAATTTCCAATTCAGTCTTGACGTTTTCTAAGATGTTCTTTTTGTTGAAAATGTGTCCCCTTTTCCTATAGATCTCCTTCTTTGGTGGGCTCATCCTTAATGAGGGGGTGAACTGGCTTCTAAAGCACATTCTTAGAGAGCCACGTCCGTGTGGAGGTGAATTGATCTACACAAGCGTTTATGGGCTGTCATGTGACAAATTGTTTGTCCAGAACGCCTAAAGCATATTTTAATACTATGTTGTTTTCCCAGGCGCTCATTCAACCCTAACCACAGAGTATGGAATGCCATCAAGCCATTCCCAGCTTATCTGGTTCTTTGTTATTTACTTTTTCCTTTTCCTGTATTTAAGGTAAGCATGCATTGTCTAACGATCACTAGGTAAACAATAGAACTTCCTAAAATATTAGCCTGGATATTACAACAGCAACGAATAATAATTATGTTAGGGGTGTAACTATGCCGACATCACATCGTTACATTTTTTATACATGTGTAGTATATAGTATACTATGATGAGCGGATACATTGGCTGTTCCTCAATATGCGTTTCAATTCTGTTCTTGCGGACTTGTGAAACGTCATCATTCACAGCCAAGTACTGTTCGCATCTATCCAAGAACGGATAAAATACCCTGAAGTGGTCATAGTATATCAGGTGTATGTCTCCCTGTTTCTCTGGAGAACTGTTATAGACTATATACATCCAATTTATCCACGACCTTGGCATGCATTTTTATTACAAAATAACCATCTATTTACTTAATCTGTGAGCGGCCTTTATTTCTGGCTCATCTGTGTATTTTTAAATGTGTTTTGAAAACCACAGCAGAGCTTCAGGTTTGTGGTGCTGGTGTTGACTTTACTTCCTGTGTGTTCAGAATGCATCAAACGAACAACGCTCGCTGTGCTGATCTTCTGTGGAGACACATCCTGTCCATCATCTTATTGGGCTTGGCCTTTTCAGTCTCATACAGCAGGTAAGGACTCACTCCTGTCCTCGTCCACGGAGAACCTAATCACCAAGTTGTAGTGTTTCTTAGAAATGCTGCCAAGCCAGTAGACGTAAGCTACCACGGGAGACACTTCGCCCAGTGCATGGGTGGTTTTGTTTGGGTTGTTAGCTCGTTCTGCTCTTGTTGCAGAAGCTCATTAGCCAATGCTAAACTATTGTGCTCAGATGTGAGAATCCCTTAACAAGGTGGCTAACTCTTACCTGCACATTGCAGTTGTACTAATTTGTAAGATGCTTTGGATAGAAACATCTGCTAAATAACCTAATTTGGATTTAGTTGCTAAGGTTGAGGCATTTGATGTTCTCTCCTCATCATGTAGATATAGGATGCCAAGATCTGGCAACAATAGATTGGGTGGCTCTTTTATCCCAGATGCTATTTGTTGTCTAAAGAAATAACTGGGCAATGAATAACAACATTGTTATTCATTGTCGTTGTCTTCAATGTTTTTTTAATGTTTTGTACATGCTTCCTACTAACATAATTACCCCTGGGGGGTACAATAAAGATTGATCCTACTTATTCCTTTACCACTCTTATTCTCTTATCACTATTTTGTTGGTTTTCCTTAAAAAAAAAAAACAACAACCTCTGTCAGACTGTAGGAGGGAAAAGAACAGTTGTCTTAGCTTTGACATTGTGTTGATTATATTTTTCACTATTATATATATTTTTCCCACTTTTGTCATTCGTCCTGTTTGATCTGTTATCGTGCTGTGTAACCTATTTTCCGTTTCCAACGTGTCCTAGTTTCTGTAATATAATCTGAGAATCTAGGACAGTAGGAGTGGAAGGCACGATGACTGTTTGGTCCGTGACCTGAAATCGAGGAGATAAATACAGTATATACGTGAAGCCTGCAACCAGGCCCACCGACAGGGTGACAGTGCCACAGTGGGTAGAGCGGGGAGACAGGTGATGCAGAAGTCACTGGGCCAAACCCCACTTAAGGTACTTGTCCACTGCCCAGACTGGGCCCAACTGATACCAACGTTCTACAGTTGGCATCTTTAGACTGTTCAGAAATCAAACTGCCCAGACTGTGACTGACAGGACAACTCAGACCATGTGACGTGAAAAACGGGGAAAAACCTGTGAAGTTGTGTTTGCGTGTGTGTGTGTGTGTATATTTTTTTTTTTTCAAATTGCCCACCAAGCACTTCCTGGAACTTTTTTGCCATAGGTTTAGCCTCTCCATGAATCACGTGACCATTGGCATAGCTCTGTTCTTTCCATGGTTCTGGGTTGGCGTAACTCTCTGTTCATCTCAATTGCAAACAATTACATTACATTAGGCTACTATCGCGGTTAGAAAGCGGCTTGCTGCTTGACTAGTTGGGTTTTCTCTTATGTCAACTTTTATTCTCATCCCTACGTCCAGAAACTACGGTAAAGCGAAGAGAGAAACGGACAGAAAGCCTCCTAGACACTTCCAATAGAAATGAAACGTGTGCGTTAACATTGCGCACGGCGAGTTGTCAGGCGGTCCTTATCACGCGTTGAGGTGTCCCTGAGCAAGACACCTATAGGCTGGAACATCCTTGCCGTGTTGGGTGGCCCGCTTCAAGCAGTACATACTCCACACGACCTGGAATTTGTGTTGTGGCGATATTCTCCAAAACGAAAGGTGGCGCTGTATACAAAGATTTGCAGGAATGGCACAATGTCGTTGGAGGATGTTTGCAGTCGTTGCTCTAGCTGTCCCGCAACTTTCCGGACGTTCTGCAGGCCATCTGCATTCTATTAGATGAAGAAGACCCAACGCACAGTCTGCGCAAGACGCGCCCGTTACAAAAAAACGGTGGTACACGCCACGTCTTGACAGGCGCGCAGGGCCAACGCGCCAGGCCACGCCCACAAATGTTGACGTCATTTTTAGGACGCAACATCACGACCTGTCAAGTATAAACTAGGCTTAACCCTAAACTGCTCCCCCTGGTGGTCAGATGGCGCCTTGCATGGCTGACACCACCATCTGTGTGTGAATGTGTGTGTGGATGGGTGAGTGTGAGCGTATGCTGTACAGTACTTTGAGTGGCCGTAAGGTTAGAACAGATATGCGCTATCGATCTGGCAACATGTATTGCAGTACGTACCTGCTGTGGTAACTGCGTTTCCCGTCCTGCTCAGAGTCTACCTGTTGTACCACACCTGGAGCCAGGTGTTCTATGGGGGCATGGCTGGCAGCGCTATTGGAATAGTCTGGTTCTTCATCACACAAGAGGTGCTGACGCCGTTATTTCCCAAGATGGCTGCGTGGTAAGAAGCCTTGTGATTCATACTGTACCCACACCGTTGCTTTCTTTCTCTCATGCCATGCATTTGCTTCAAAACTCATCTGTTTAAAGGTGCTTTTAGCCTAACGTCGTTACCATCTTGCTTACGTTGTTAAGGTAGCTCTAGCTGTTGGTGTGTTCTTGTTGATCTTGTTATTGTCTTTTGTTGTTACGTAAAGTTGATCTTGTTATTGTCTTTTGTTGTTGCGTAAAGTTGATCTTGTTATTGTCTTTTGTTGTTACGTAAAGTTGATCTTGTTATTGTCTTTTGTTGTTAGTAAAGTTGATCTTGTTATTGTCTTTTGTTGTTACGTAAAGTTGATCTTGTTATTGTCTTTTATTGTTACGTAAAGTATCTTTGAGTACTATTTAAGTGCTATATAAATTAAATGTATTAATATTATTATTATTATCATTTTATTTTTTACTAATAGTATTTCCCTGATGTTCTCCTCCATTTTAATGTTCAGGCCAGTGTCGGAGTACTTCCTGGTGCGAGACACTAGTCTGATCCCTAACATCCTGTGGTTCGAGTACACGGTCACCAGATCAGAGGCCAGGTAAGGCGTTGCCATGGCGTCACATCAGCTGGCCTTAAAGTGATGCTGAACCTCTGGTGAAACCCCTGATACATAGTAGGGCTGCTTCATTATTGGGGGGAAAATCCTAATCTCGATTATTGTGGTCAATATTAAAATCAGGATTATTTAACACAATTGCTCATTGATTTAGGAAGATGTTGCTGAATTAAAAAAACAATGAAACATAAAGAGTGAAAACATGTCATTCAGAACACAAGACAAAATTAGAAGTTACTTGCTAAATATAATATAATTAGGGCTGTCAAGCCATTCAAAACAATTCTAATCTAATTACATGATTACATCATTTAATATAAATTAATTGCAGAAATGAATATTTGCCTTTTGCTCAATTTTTTTTGGGACCAGAAGTAGGTGCAATGACAGTTCAGTATTGATTGCACTGAAATCTAGATCATTATTACTGCATTTAAGATTAATTTATTATTATAATAATAATAATACATTTTATTTGGGACCTCTTCCTAACACTCAAGAACAATTTACATTGCAAATACATAGATATAAAACGGTTGGCTGAAATATACATACTATAGTAATAAACATTTTATCTGAGAAATACATACAAAATAAATCAAACAAAACAGTCAGGTGAGAGTGGAACAAAGGGTCAAAGGTCATAGGCAAACTTGAAGAGGTGGGTTTTGTGGAATTGTTTGTGATGAATTCAGTGTGGAACAATGTGTGAGGTAGACCATATCATCATGAGAGGCTACAGACATTAGGGTAGGCTATATATAGTTCTGTTTCCCAAAACAATACAGAGCCAATGCAAAGTTAATCCTGCAGAGAATGTTTACATTACAGTCAACATTCAGGCAACTTTATGTATCTAGGCTACTTGTCACTGCAGCCAACAAAAATAGCGTTTAGGTCTACACTATGCTACTCTGTTACAGTAGATATAAAGTTGGCTAATTGCTGTTAACGTTATATAGCGGGTGTCTTTTATTAGCATCTGCAATGTATTACCGCTCAAGATTATACTTCTTTCTGCAAAAGAAGTGTCCAGCCTGAGTTTTGACAGTAGCTGCGTTTACATGGACGCTGCTATTCCGATTGGAATCAGGTTAAAAGCCCAACCCGAAAGAAAGTGCTCCATATAACCACCTCCAATCTAAAGAGAGGCCCATCTCAATTAAAAGTGAATTCTACCATGTAAATGGTTTAACCTGCTTACTTCCTTGGTATGTTCTTCTGTGCATGCTTAGTCCCGTACAGGGAATGTACACTGACTTTTAAGGTAAGCAAGTCAGATCCACAGGGCCGGGCCTGACTTCCTGGGGCCCTAAGCAAAAATCTTCTATGTCTATGAATAGACTTGCATAAGTGAAGCAATAGCTTTGCGTAGAATCTATAGCCTGTGAATATTAACATTAATATAACATAAGCAAGGGTTGTAGCCAATTGAGTGGTCTGTCCACTGACCGCAGTTGCTATTGGACCACTGGTTACTGCCTGAAGCTAGGTCCAGACAAGTTAGTTAGGGCTCTGTTAAGTGGTCTTTGTGGTTCTAATCCACATTTTCTCTTCTCTGGCAAAGTTGGCGCGCGTGTGTGTGTGCGTGTGTGTGTGTGCGTGCGTGTGTGCGTGTGTGCGTGCGTGTGTGTGTGTACACAGAATAATCTGTCATTTGATTATTACAATGACACATGAAACGGTTATCATCTGCTTATTTGCTCTGATCACTGTCTGTCAAAAGAGGCGGAACTTCCAAAATTCGGTCCGTACCCAGTCAACAACAATAACAACTATGGAAATGTCTGTATTTATAGTAGTGGGAGGTGGTCATGAAAGCTTAATGAGGTGTGGGGGTTACAGTAAATCGAAATAGCCCGTTTCATATAAAAAGGTAGTTTAAACATTGTAGAACGTGGACATA
This sequence comes from Typhlichthys subterraneus, assembly GCA_027564835.1. Lineage (NCBI taxonomy): Eukaryota > Metazoa > Chordata > Actinopteri > Percopsiformes > Amblyopsidae > Typhlichthys > Typhlichthys subterraneus. The sequence goes on along the minus strand of JAODUH010087520.1, from coordinate 4,838 downwards.
TTGAGTAGTTCAGCTTCAAGCAGCTTAGTGGTCATTTTCAGAACGAGGCAAAAACCAGAATATTGTGTGCATGTAAACTTCACTGAAGAGTCAAAGAGCGGGAGGCGGGGTCCTAGCGTAGTTTGCGAGGCCCTACATAGTGTGCATATAGAGATGCCCTACACTGCAAATCCAATTAACTTTTTGTCAGATTCAGCGAATCCCACCTGTTGTGTGCTGCCTGTAAGCGTATCCGGTGCACTGCCCTGTCCTGTGTACATGGGAATTCAGTGGTGCGGACCGCACCACATACTATTGCAGGGGTGCGTTCAAAGGCAAACACATTCATTGCAGTTTGCTTTGAGTTTGCTGTGAAACACACACAGTCTGTTTGTGACTGTTTGACGCACACACTATTTATACAATTCTTTTAGTTTTCTTTTTATCGATAAGGGTTTTGCTGAAGTTCAGTATCACTTTAAACTCTGCTTTTCCTTTTAAAATGTAAAAAATGTATAAAACATATTTTCTAATGTTTTTTTTCCCCTGTTTTTCCAGGAACAGGCAACGGAAACTTGGAACCAAACTTCAGTGATAAATTTTTTCCCTTCTGCGCAGGCGACCACGATTTGTGATTTCTACGACCATGCTCATTCAACGCAACGCGTCGACGCAACGTGCGCACTCGAGAGTTACACACTGGAAAAAAATCAAGCTCTTTTTTTTTATTTTGGGGACCGACCGTGGTTGAAGGGAACCGAGGGCCGACACTCGTGCCTGGCACGGACCTGCGGTGGCAGCTTACAGCCTCAGCTAGCTAGCTAGCTAGCTAGCCCGCCCGCTACACCCCACCTAGTGCAGCTTGCACCCGCACCCCCTCGCCCTCAATGCTCTCCGATGCATGCAGTATGATATTTAATGATAGATTAATATATATTTTAACGGTTACCCCACGCTGATGGTAAATGCATACTGTAAGAAATTCAAATCGACCACAAAACGAAAAGAATAATGACGCTTTGGTTAAGCTTTTAAACAAAATGGTGGGTGTCGTTACTGCGTGTAATAAGTGTTATTTTACTTTATTATTATTTGTATTTTTATAAGGTTGTTGGACATTGGACGAGTTGAGTTAGGTCACTTAGAAAAGGCGTTTTGGGTATTGTTAGTACAGGCCAAGTTGAATTATTCATTTATTTGATAATGTGATAGAAAATGGACAATTACTAAAATTGTTTAAAATGTAATGAACAAAAAAAAATGTGCTTTTTGAAATGTAGTACATAAAAAGTGCTAGTTAAATAATGACCCATTTTTTCCTCTGTTTCCGTGACTGTCGGTCCTGTAAGTTCAAACCTGTTTTACAAGTGCAAGTCAATATGTACTATTGGGTGTCAAGGTCTTCTCTTACTGTCCTCCGCCTTTTAAGGGTCGGGCCCTTGATGCACCCTGCTCGGTTTAGTTTGTCTTCTGCCTTTGTGTCCTGAGATGCTCTTATATAAATGACACACACACACACACACACACACACCGTAGCAGCCTGCGAACTGATAGTTCTGGGATTTTTATTAGTTTGTGGCTTTAATTTTGTACCTGCTTTTTGCTGCCACAGAGAACTATTTCAATTTTAACCTTTTTTTTTAATTCATGACAAGGTAACATTCCATGTGTTTGGTGAAGAGGTATGTTACGTCTGCTCGGGGTTAGACCTCAGGTCAGTCGTCGTAGCATGTGAGCTATTCTTTGCTTCTCACTACCAGTGCAGCTATTTTTCACAAGTGGCGAGGTGGGAACCTGAAGCTGATGTGAAACGGTCATATCATTTGTTCCACAAAAAGTAAATCTTAACCCCTTTCCCCCCCATATGTAACATATCAGGCTGAATAAAGATGTGTTTATGTACAACATGCGTTTATTAATCTTACATATAATGCATTATTTCAGTTAAATATTGATTGGTTTTTGTCTTTCCTGAAATTTCTTTATTTTATAAATACATCAACTTGGTCAGTAGGTGTCGCTGTACATTCATTAATCAATAGGCCAAATATATTCTAAAATGGGGAAACTATTTTCTAGAGATGGACAGTGAACCAGACCAAGATGATCAGTATTAGTCATGTAACTATTACTGCACTATATCGTATTACATACTGTGCTATTTTGTGGGTAAAATCACAGAAAACTCACAGAAGGTTAGTGGGAGTGTTATCAGGTATAATCAGTAAAATGACCGTTGGCGAGGTGTTCATGTCACGTTAACTATAAAACGTATAGAAGCTTGTGTCCTGGACATTATTCCATGGGCTAAATGTTTACCAACTACCCAGTGAGCACAAAGCACAGTTCTTGATGTCTGCAGACACGGGCATTTAGACTCCAGATTGTGCTGCAGCTCTGCTCCGGACTGTGGGCGTTTACAGATCCAAGTTCATGACAGCTCTTTGATTCGCATGTAAATTGGCAGCGAAGCAGCGATCATATCTTGAAGAAAAATCAGCCAAATTGAGGCCTTTGAAAGAGGAGGTGTAGTAAGGAAAACACTGGTAATTCTTATAGATTTAATTAAAGGCAAGTGCACCAACAGTGATTATGTATTTGGTTGCTGATGATGTCAACTTACTGGTAGTTGCAATGTAACACCCGAAGGTTTATGAGCTAGATGGACTCTGGAATCATTCCAGATTTGACAAGTTTTACAACAATCAGGACACTATCCAACAACTACCAGCATACTGTTGTTCAGTATTATCAGTTTTATTTATGCTTGTGTCTCGTGGAACAGCTGTGTAGTGCCAAACCCCCCAGTTAAGATATCTAAACAAATTGTTTGAAATAATTTTGTTATTTTGCTTCATCCAGTTATGTAAACAATTTATCTTATTACATTGACACATGGACGTGCTCAACACTAGTAAGTAGCCTCCTACAAATGGTCTGGTCTCTGCCTCTATTCCAAGTCGTGGTTGCGGCGTCAATTCAAAGTGTATCCGCTTGGGGGCGGCACATACTCTTTAGCCTGCCCTGTAGGGTAGTTTTTTTGGTTTTTGTCATGTTGCAGAGTGTGGCAGGTTCACATTACTGCAAGTTTTTTAATTGTATTTTTTTTAACGTGATGTAGTTTTTCTGCCTTCCTCTGAGAGATTTATAATTCATGTCACACAGCTTTAAATTAGATCAAATGGGTCAAATTGCTGCAGATCTTGTTATACGTGTGTGTGTGTGTGTGTGTGTGTGTGTGTGCAAGTGCAATTTTAAGTAAATTGTCATTCAGGTCAGTTCTCTGGGGGTGGCGTGCAGATGAGGGTGAAATCCTTAATCCTAACTGAAATATGGTTGTGATATTGTGTATGTTTGGTAAAGTACATTGTCGTTCTGGTCAGTTTGGCGGTGTGCGGGTGCAGATGAGGATGAAATTCTCACTGAAATATATGTGGTTGAGATATTATTGTACAATTCCATTAATACACAGGCCCAAGCCACAATCTTTTTAGCCTATACATTGAGACAAAGCGTGTTTGAAGTGTGTACATTCTTAGTGGGGGTTGGTTATAATGCTATATGTAATTACGTCTTCAGTCTGCAACCTGCGTTTACCTTGCAGGGAGCTACAATACCTTTCTGACTTCTGCACCCAATAACACCTTAGCAAGGTGAGATGTCTCTGTTGCTTTCTTTACCTGCATAATCACCTGGTCCTGCTGCCGGTAAACTCAGAATACATTTCTTTTACTAACTCAATGTAATTGATTAATTCCCTTAATCCAATTTATAAAGAAACTGAAAGTGTTTTACAATTCAGATGAGATCAGTGGCTGCTTTGAAGTGATGCCTTTTTTTAATTTGTTTTAACTTTATTATAATTTTTATACATTTTTTACAATTAATTGTTGGATTGGCCGTTTTATAATTTTCTCGGCCTGTGTTAGCAACAGAGCCTTTCTTTTTGCCACTTTTATGTTTACCAGCCCTAGAACATCTGAGACCCTTTCTTTAAAAATTTATGAAATCACTTATTGCAATTTCAGAAATTACCAGAACAGTTTTGCCATAGATATATCTATGTAGGATGAAGTTAAAATGGACAAAAAGTGCAGAGAAATTGCCTCTGTGCTTATTATTCCTTGGGCATATAACTCATATATAGTTGAGAATTATTTTATTAATGAGGCTGCTGAGTGTTTTAAACTTCCAGGAGCTCAAAGAGTTAAAATATATCCTGTGGGACTATAATGTGTGACAGATTCCCGGTCTGTTCAATCTAATAGTGTGTACTTCATTAGTTGGTTGGTGATTCTTGTTAAATATGAGACGAGTGTAGGGCTTGTCACCAATAATGCCAGCCACTAATGTCGGCATTAGTTGCCTGGGTGCGACAGTCTCCAAGCCACAGCCAATTTGCGCAATTACCCGTAATGTATCATTTTTAAATCATTGTTGCTCACCGTACAATATAAAAAGCATGTCTCAGAAAATTTGTAATAATCTATTATATACAGTTGGGATATATTTAGTCTGTAGTTTGTTCATTCCATTAACACTTAATTTATGTCTGAATGCTAAAGTAGTTTTGAAGAGCGTCAGTCAGTTTGGCAGGAAATGGCTTCAGTGCGCTTCCTGTTAACTAGTGACTTATTTATTTAGTGTGCTACAGTCCGCACAGATATATTCTACACATCGCGGTCTCCATAGGCAGAAAGCAATATGGGTGTGCATTCATCTATTGTACCTTCATAATCTGACACATGTTTAGTTTTAAATTATGTTCAGGTTTGTAGGTGTGTGTGTGTGTGTATATATATATATATATATGTGTATGCATATATGTATGTATATATATGTGTGTGTGTGTATATATA
>JAODUH010087509.1:0-11737 GCA_027564835.1 Typhlichthys subterraneus | reverse complement strand
GCCTGCCTGGGCCTTCCCCCCCCCCCCCCCCCCCTCCCCTGGGTCACCTGTCAGCACCCAGCCCAGTCTCTGGCACATGGTCCCAGTTTAACACTAGGGAACCTTCGCTGAAGACGAGGGGCACGTTTGGAAGGATACATTCCCTAAAAACATTTAGTTATTCATGAAGTTATTTGTCCCCTCCTTCACTTGAACACTTGTTAAATTTGACCTTCAATTAAAACAAAACAACATCTGTCCCTTAGATAAATGGCTTACTACACCTTTAATGTGTTATGTAGTCGTCATGGGTTGACATTCCTATTGCCCAGAAAACCATATCACCTCAAACTCCATGGTGTGTTTTCATGTGTCCCAGATTAATACTGTACAACAATCGCCTGTTCTGTATTCCTGAGATGTTTTAAGTGACTGCTGTGGTCTCTATTGCCTCTGTGCCACTGGTCCTTTTATACCCCAGAAGTAGAGAAGTGCACATACATTGCCAATATTAATACATGTCTAATGTATACACTGATAGTACTATAAGACACGGAAGATGTGTTTACTTTGCATAGTTACAGTTCAATTACCAATGTAGAAAACAATTTGCTTGCTAACTTTGAACTTAAATCAAAACAAACTCCGCCCAACACATTTGAAACACATTGTGAAGCAAAGGGAATTGTTGTTGTGAACGGTGTTTGAAACTTTGTTTATGTTTGTTTGTTTATGACAGCATGCACAGAGAACAGTAAGCTAGTGGAATTCAAGAAGATGTTTGGTGAATTGGACATAAAGTGTATTGGCTTACAATTATCTAGCTGACTATACCCTGTTAAAGTTTTTCTAAATAATATATATATTTTTTTTATTATTGTTTTCTGACAAAATGATCTATTGATGTGTGAGTGTCCATATCACCGATAGCTCTGGACCATTCCTTCTCCAGGAACACTTAGCAGAGGAGAGGGAGGAGCTAGAGAGACAAAGGGAGACGTACCAACAGGACCTGGAGAGGCTGAGGGAGTCCACCAGGGCCGTGGAGAGAGAGAAGGAGCGCTTGGAACAACAGAAGAAGATCAAGAGGAAGACCATCGAGGTGGGGAAGGTAGCTGAAGGAAAAGCTGTGAAAACACATGGTTCCTTGTAGTGCTTTTGAAGTGAAGAGTGTACATCAGGTGGTTGGGAACACAACAGGAGTTCCAAGATGCGTTTGGGGGTCATGAGATGATGTAACTCCACTAAGGGGGTCGCAAGATGGCAGGTGGTTGTTTTGGCTCCACCTTTTACAGCTTTCAGGATTTCTGCTTATTCAGTTACAATAAATATTTTTGAGTAATCCAAATATAATGTGGGACTTAGCTAAGCCAATAATGAATCCAGAACAAATTCTCCTAATTCTGTCACATTTATTTCAACCACAGATTCTTACCAACCTACTTATGTTTTTCTCTGTCCCCTTTGTGTCCATTTTGTATTATTATATTGAGTCTGAGGATATTTGATCAGTTTAATATCAGAGGCCTACTGTGTTTTAAATTAAATATTAAAAAATTAAAATAAATATGGTAGGTGAAGGCTAGTATACTTTCTCTCTTTGCCTCTCCTCCATCTCTCCTCGGGCATCTGGTCTCCATCCACCCCCTGGGAATATCCACCTTCATCTTGTTTCATCTCCTACAGTTTATAATGTAAAGCATACCGGCACATGTAAACACAGTGCTGTTGTAACTGACCTCAGAAGCTAGAAGGTAGACCTTTCCTCTTTAGGTTTCTACTTAGTACTCTTGACTTCTTTCCTACTTTCTACTTGATTCCGTCCCCATCTCACCCTGTGCGTACAATGTGGACCATTGTTTGTCAGTTTCATGGGAGAGAAACTTTCAGACAGATTCACTGACTGTAATTTCATGCCTGGTGTTAATTGATCTGCTGAGTAGTAGCTATAGTAACACTACCTGACATCAGCCCGCAGTGTTTTTACAGGCTTGTCTTGTGTCCCCGATACACACTTGGTACCTTGTCCTTGTAATGGTAAGGTAAGGTGAGGCAAAGCAGGGTAATTCTGTAGCTTGGGAAGTTCTAGCTTTTCACCTAGTATCTGATGTTCAGTTACGGTGTGTGTGTACAAACAAATGCATGTCTGTAAACACACACACAAACACAATTATTTAGAGCTCTTTATTTAGGCTTGTCTCCATATGTCTGGCCGTGATGTCATGTTTGCCTCTGTCCTCGATGTTTTCCCTGACTCCATAACAGACTCCTGTGTGTTATCTGTGATTGGCCAGCTTATCTTGCTTTTGGCACAGAGGCTGGCTGGTTGGCTGAATGACACAATGGAGCTCATTGAAGTCCTGACCTGTTCACAAGCTAGTGGCTAATTTTGTGTATCACATTTCTCAGTATGCTTTTACCATTTTCAGTTTCTATATTAGGTTGAAATGCACGCCCCTCAGTCTGGCCGGACAGTTCATATGGCTTGGCGTATTTCACAAGATGCTTGTATGACATGCCTCACTGACTGTGAGCCGGAGCTTGTGTACGCATGAAGCGTACACAAACACAGTGAACCAGCTGACATGCATTACTGCCCCTATCCTGTGTGGCTGTGTTTGTCATCTGCAACAGGCAGGCATTTGACTGCTCTGTCGGTGTACATAGAACATTCCACAGTGGCTCCTGGAAAACCACAACCTCTGGCCTCATGCAGACAGAGAGGTTTATTTATTTATTTATCATTTAAAAACTAGTAAGAGATGGAGACTGTGACATGGTAAATAGGGGTGTAAGAAATTATCGATACACCTGAATATCGCAATATTACGTTGCGCGATACTGTATCGATTCCCTAAAACACTATCGATTTATAAAAATACAAAAAAGTTTTTGTAAAAGGGACTATGTACAAACTACATTAACCTCAAAAGAGAAGAAAGATGCTTATTACCAGATTTGTTATCAGACTGTTTTCCACAAATTGGCAATATATCGATTCATGTATTGTGATACATATCGTATCGCCAGATTCCGGTCAATACACAGCCCTAATGGTCAATGAGTTTAGTTGATGTATGTTAGTACTATATGCTGGCTAAATGTTTATTTGTGTGTGTCTTTATGAATGTGTACATGTTAATTTGTCTGTGTGTGTGCCCATGTGCATGCATGCTTCAGCTCATAACTGAACAGTTGTCTGCAGTGGTGGAGCTCAGTATGAGAACCCCACAGCTACTGTGCTAGTGTTGCCATGTGAGCGCTGCCTGCCAGGGGACTTTGTTGGCAACGGGTGTGGTGTATTCCCCCACTGTGTATCTAACATCAAACGCACTGCTTTCATCAGCTGTGACCTCGGGATCTGCTCCGGGCCAGCCTGATATCAACAGACATTTAATCACCACCACCCATCATTACAGCTCATTAACTCACACAGAGCTATGATTTGAGCCATCAGAATGAAATGCCAATGTTTGTGAGTGTGTATGCAGGATGTGTGCCAGTAGTGGCATGTCCTAACATCATAAGAATCCCTTTGGTGTTCTCTTAACTGATGACAGTTAGGCTTGTTGCCACACCGGCGGGAATGAGCTAGCTTAGTGATGGGTCCATAGCAGCGTTACACATCTAGGCTGCCCAGAGAGTCTCTCCAAACAGGCAAAGGCCTTTGCTCTGCTTAAATGCCGTTAAACACCCAGAATCAAGGTTGGAATGTGGACTGGTTTGATTTGAGTGACCCTGGACAGGCATGAATAGAACCAGAATGTACACAACAGCCAGAATGAATGGAAGACAGAGCAAATTTAATTTTCCCAGATATTAACTGTGGTGTCACTAGACACCAAAAAGGTTGGCTTTTGAATGGAAGCATGATAGTTTTTAATCCATCTATCTGTTGAGTAAATTGAATAATACATTGTCTTTGACTGCTAAGGCCCTTTTAATTAAGGGTTTATATGACTGCGCTGTAGCCAATAATAAGATAAATGGTTTCACTCAACTACAGCACTGTCTACTACACCTGCTGATGATGACTAAGCGGTTTGTCACCCCAGGATCAGGTCAGACCACTGAGTTCTTAACCCCTGACACACCTGTATGCTTGTTACTCACTTCCCCTGGAACCAGCACTGTGAAGGTTGTGTGCACCTAGCCTGAGGGAAGCTTCCCCCCCGCCCCCCCGCCCCCCTCTCATTCCACCCTTTCTAGTTAGACTCCACCTTGCACATGTACTGTATACACAGTATACTTTGGCATTATCACCACCAAATATTGTACCACTGGCTCATCACTTTGGCAGAATGTTGGTTGTTTAAGATGTTGTTAACACTACCCTGTTGGTTAGACACTGAAATAGTGTAATACTTAAATGTGTGTTATATGTACGCCATTATTTATTCCGTCTCTTTAATACTTAGTAATTTCTCGTTTAAGTGCTGTTAGCAAGTTCTTATCACCACCAACTTCGCACAAAAGTCTCTGAATCTGTCATGTCTAACAGAAATAGAACAACTAAGATGTAGGAGATAATGGAAAACATATATTCATTATATTGCACTTAGAATTGGTACATGTGTCGTTAGATGAACAGGTCATACACCAGCAAATGTAAGCAAACAACATTCTGTTAGAATAATGACAGCATCATTACAATATATAATCATTACATTTTCAAAGATAATTGCTAATAGCATATATAATAGTGCTTCATTTCTAAGAACAGGATTTTTTTTTAACACTGATAACAACTGATAACTACATTGTTCCTTACCTTAAGTAATAATTGTCCTAGGGTGGAAAGTCAGGCATAGTATCCATATGGCTCAGTTCACGTTGTTGGTATTGAATACCAACATCGTGAACTGAGCCATACTAGGAATAATTAGTACCACCTCCATCAAGGTTCCAAGCTGAGCTGATACCAAAAGGTGATGTGAAATCAGCAGACTAGAGTGGTCAGAGAGAACAGGAACCTGACTGCATTATTACATTACACGTGACATATCCTGTTACTACAACTACAACTTTGTGCAGTATACAAAGTACATACTGAAAATATGCAAGCAACCTTGCATTGCACTTGATGGTCTAGCACACTGCATAGTCTGTTCCACGTGTGTGGAATTAGCTAAGATACCAATCCTGCAGTATATATGTGTTCATGAGCTGTTGAGTGTATTCCATTGATCCTACATCAACCACCCCTACATTCTATCGATATGTCTCCCCACAGGACCCGATGCACACAAGACCCTTCAACATAAGCCTCTAGCTTGGCATGTCTCGCCACAGTTTTGTGCCTTTTATAGCGTTGACAAGCAGCCAACCTTTTTCCCATGGTTTCCATTGTGGCCAGGCAGGCAACACCTTGTGCATAGAGCAGTGCATGTGTTAATAAGGGAGGTATCCAGGCAGATTGCAGAACCTGACTGTATAATTAGGCAGTGCAGCCTGTGATTAATGGGGGTTTCTAGAAAGTCGCCAGCACTAATTGTTTATTTGCCGTCAGTCAAGGCTCTTTGTGCTCCACGGGTTCCACACCATTTACTGCCCAGGAAACCTGCTGTTTATGCTTCTTAATGCCATGCACTTCATGGGAACAATGGAACATCTGTGTGCTAAGACGTGTTCTCGATGACTGGTGGGATTTAGGGGGGAGAAGATGAGGGCGGGAAACACAAATGCAGATACGTTATCCTAGGCTGTGCAATCTGATGTATTGCTTTAGTACCCGAGGGACACGGACACACACACACACACACACACACACACACACACACACACACGCGCACAATCTCATTTGAGTGGCCCTGCCACTGGTACCAGAAGAATCTTGGATAGCCAGTTTGTCAACAATATTAATTAACAGTTAGTAACTTGCCTGCTGAGAGCCATTGGAAAGTCCCAAGAGTCATAGTGAGAGTGACATCCTTGTCTTTAAGTAACATTAGTAACTGAAAAATGAACACGTGTGTGAGTCATTAACGGCCATGTATCACGTAGAGCATCTTGATCTGATAAAAACCATGTTCTCAAGCTTTTGTGGAATTTGTTCCCCTTCCAGGAAACGTTGAAAAGACCTTTCTCCCAGAGGACTCAGGTAGCTACTTGGCGTTCTTGTTAGTTAGAGAGTGCCACATTTGGCATGTGTTCCTCATCTCCAAGAGGACTGGGTTGTTTTACACTCACACCACAAGTGAAGGACCAACATTGTTACTGCCCTATCCTTCATTTAGCAAAATAGTTTAACCGAATCAACAATGTTCACACTAGTGGGAAACTTTTGTATTTGTAAAATAATATTTCTTTAAAATGGAACCTTTTATATTTGTCATAAATAGACACGCTTGTGTTTTATGTTAGGTGCCATGTTTTCTCTCAGCCTCAGTTTCCCTCATTGTCTTCAGGCCACCGAGGCACTGATTCATATTTGCGTGTGAGATGGTTCAGGTGGCCCATGTCAAGCATTTCTGCTAAGTTGTTATTTCAGCAGAATTAACAGTTTGGCTTCCAATGTCAATATAGCCCAGCCATTGTAAGGGCTTTAAAACACACACACACAGAGCCTGTGTATGCTCCATTCCACTGAAGGCCCATTGCATTATGTTGATTTCAGCTTGAACCCTAGATTGTCTGTCTACTAAGCTTGTCATTTAGTGGACAATGTGCTTACTGTCCTTAACCCACTGATGTCATGGGAGCTTTTTGCTTGTTGCTCAGCTTCTCTCCAAGCCTTGTCTGTTTAGTTAGACTCGCCTTTATGTGCACAGGGACTAATGGGGTTTTACATTTCATGTATGTATGTGTGCGTGCGTGTGCGCGCGCATTGTCCGTCAGTCTGCAGAGCACTTCAAAGGCCCTGCCACACTGTGTGCTCAGCAGAAAGAGTGGCATGTGTTACTGATTCTCTCTTTATCCCATAAATACCCTGCTCCTCAGCAGATAGAGTTTCCTTAATGGCACAGCAGCCCACAGGAGATTTGTAGAGTGTACGTGTGCCCTGGTCTCCTGTATGTGTCCTTCCTCCTCTTTCTTTAATAAATGTGTGTTTTTTATTTTTATTTATTTTTTTTTTATGCTGGCCATAGTACTTTTAAAGACAAGCACTTACACATTACCCTCAAGGCATGCTGCCTACACACACACACACAAAACATATAAGGGCAGAGTTGCTAAAGCTTAAATCCCCCACCAAAGGATAATTTCTGTGTAGTCAGAGAGGTGTCTTCCAGTACTAACAACAAAGCTTCACTTGGAGCAGTTGGACATGAACTGACCTGCGACCTATGCTCACATCTAAAGGGACATGAAACGTATGTAAACGTATGTAAACCTCAATGTATAGCTTAAAATGGAGCCTTTCGTCCCAAAGGCCAGCAGGTGAACTCCTGATGTTTATCAAGCTATACAATTGGAGTGAAGACCTTGAACAATCATTTGTTAGCTAACAGCTAGCTAACAGCTAGCTAACAGCTAGCTAACAGCTAAGTGTCTCTCCATCCAGGTGGGTCCTCTCTCAGGCAGTCTGAACGGTGAGCTGCTGCTCTCCTCGGGCATCACCGGTTTCACCAGCGGCTCTGACCTGCCGCTGCCCCAGAAGCCCCTGGTGCGGGCCAGCATGTCTGTGGCGCCGGCGGACTACCTGGAGCGGCCCGAGGTGGCGCTGCGGCGCGAGGCTGGTGCGGCCACCTTGCCGGTGAAGACGGAGGTGCCCATTCACCTCTTCAGCACCACCAACCAGCAGCACAAGCTGGCGGGGGTCCAGCAGCAGATCCCCACCAAGCTAGCAGCCCTCAGCAGTCGCAAGGAGAAGGGAGGGAAGAGCGCCAAGGCCTCCCATGGCAGTGGTGAGGCAGCTTGACGCCACTCATGAGGGCATATGGATGTGAACTAGCATCGATGCTGTGATACCTTTACATTTAGTAGCCTATTCTATGCTGATGTGCATTCATGTGCTCTGTCCCGACCAAGCGAACGCACAGACACCTCTAGAACCTACAAGCTGTCAGACACCACAATCCTGTCGCAGGCTGCTCTCTGAATTGCTTCTGTGGACGTAAACCTTAAGCGAGACCTCACGTTTCTAACGATATCTTTTTATGCATGCGTATGTGTCCTGAAACGCCAACCAGAACTATGGCCTGCGGCACATTTACCTGGGTAAAGTAAAGTGCAGCTACTTGTACTAGTGACTGATATGTGACTGTACTAGTATTGGCTGACTGTGGCTGGCCTTAACGTCAGCGCCACATTAGCGGTGGTCAGCAGGTCGGCTCCTCTGTCAAAGTAACATCCGCGCGGAGCCTCGTTGCTATAGCGTAGCAGCCCAGTCACACGTCAGTCTAATCACATCAGTGTGTCTCGCTGTGCGTCTCTCAGCCTCCGTGGACCTGAAGCAAATGCTCCCTCTGAAGCTGTCAGCCCGGGAGGAGAAGGCCAGGCGCTCCATCAGCCCCCATCAGCAACAGCAGCAGCACCCACTGACTGCACCCACCCTGCCCCATGCCGTCCATCACCGCACGGGTATGACACACACACACACACACACCTTTAGAATGTGGTGAAGGAGAGGCCACTGTGTTTGAATAGTTGTCCTCTTGTTTATCATGGATGTTTTTAATATACTGTTTATCGTGTTGTGTATGTATTTTAATATAAAATAAATAAACAAGGAGCCTCCAGCATTCACCATGCGTTCCATATCGTTCGAAGTGAGGCTAATGCGCGCACGCACACACACACACACACACACACACACACACTCGCACACCTCCGCACCAGCTGGGCAAACCGTGGCTGTGCTGAGCCTATGTGTGTGCGCGGGGCCGCGCCCTGTGTAAACAACACACACGTCCAACAGCTTGGCTCTGATTAGCCACACGGTTGTGCTGACACAGATGCCGTAATGCTTTGATCCCGCCCCCCATCACAGCCACACACTGGCTCAGTCTCACACTGCACAGTGGAAATGAGGACCAGCGTTGCCATGGAGTTGGAACACTCTGGTTGGTGGGTGTCAGGATGTCTGTGAGGGGACAGGTCAAAAGTAGATAGAAATATAGTGTATATATATATCATACTGTATAAGCCGTACACTACATTATATACTATAATACTGTATGTGTCCTCATACCAAACGCTTACCGTAAAGGCTTATCTTGCGTGTTCTGTTCTAGAGACGGTCAGTCCACTGGACGCCAGCGGACCAGAGGGCCAGTTCTCCACTCTCACAATCACCACTCACCCTCCTAGTATCCAGAAACCCCCCATACCGCCTAGCCAGCCCTCCGCTCAGCCCGCTTCCCAGGCCCCGAGCCCTGTGCAGCCCCAGGGACCTTGTCCCAACCCCCTGGCTCAGCTCCAGGGCCTGGGGGTCCCTCACAGCCACAGCACCAACCCTGAGGACAACAATGATGATGTGATCTTCTTTTAAGCATCCCTCTTCTAGTATAAGGAGCTACTTAATACATCAGGAGGTTACACTGAGACGATGCGGTCATTAAATACCAGTTTAGCGAGGAGGCAGGGTTCCTCAGGTTCTTACACAGCTGTAGCAGGTGAACACTGTGCACTAATTAAGTGCATACATACCGTCGTCGTCAGTGGAGAGGCAGCCACAGGCAATTAAAAGACAAACAAAACAAAAATATGTTTTTATTTCTTTCGTTCATTTGGAAGTTGAAAAGCATGAATGAGGCAATGAGATGGTGAAAACAAAGAACTTTTTAAAAAGTGTGTATGAAGAAGCTATTAGTTAATTTAAGTTATACCAGTCGACATTTGCCCAGAGAGCTCAATGAAGGAATTGGGTCCATTTGTTTTGACCGATTAGAGGAAACATTGTGATAGAGACACTGCCGGAGCCATTTCACTGAAGCCTGAAGGTAATGATGTTGTACTCATACCTTCCCATCGATTTGGAACTACCGGAATTGATGGTATGGTCATGTGACCCCTCTCTCATCAATAATGGAAAGTAGTGTTTCCTTTGCACAATACATCATGTAAATATACCATTCCGGAAAGGTTAAAAAACTATTGGACAATTGTGCAAGGAGCTGTCTGTATGGATCGGATGTACAGTTATTTGTGATATAATTTTTAATTTAGATTTTATGTTTGTTTAGTTTTTTTTATCATGTAATTATTATTACAAAATATTAAATCTCTGGATCTCGGCTATTAGTGTAGCTATTTGCTGTTCTGCCATGAGAATATGACTTGGATCAAGCCACGTTATTTAATTTCAATTGGGATGATTAGAGATGTTTTATTCTATTATTTCCACTCATACAGCAGCATTGCTTGTTCAGTTTTGGGTGTATGGTAATGGATCTTTAAATGCTTCAATTGTCTTGGTGGATATGCTTTCTAGATTTACTGATTGATAATGGGTTTACACATTGTATACATCCTTGCATGTGTGTGTGCACATGTACATTTAGATTTTTATGACTAAATTACTCATTAATGTTATTGCTAAATTCCAGAAACTTAATGAGTAGGTACATGTTTGAATATTTGTATTTTAATTCAAGCTGATACATGCTTATATTTTAATTTATTTTGAGTTCAACTGAAACAATACTTAATGTATATGTTTAATTATTATACATTAGAGCACATATTCAGTGCAGCTATACATATGCCATTATTTTTTGTGCAAGGGTGATGTTTGTAAAGATCCTACCTATAAGTATTTGAAATCCTGCAGTACTGTTTAATGAGCAACCAAGATGCAGAGAAGGGAGAGGAGCAGTAGTTTTCCCTTAGAGCAAACCATTGTGTACTTGGACAATAGCTCAGAGAGGTTTTTCTCTAGTGCTCTTATCCTTAAAAGCTTCCTCAACACTTGTACCATTTTCTTGTTATGTCTTCTGCGTTTGTCTCGTGAGCATAGAGAGAAATTGAAAGGCTGTATTGTCTAGATAATTGAAGCATTTCAAAGAATATGAACATCCTCAACCTCTTAAACCACTTCAGATAATTCCAAAGCTTGTATGTGCGACAGTTAGGTAGGCAGTATAGACAAGTCCAATTTCTAAATGCTTCGCTGATTTGAGTCACATGTTAGAGTTAAACTAGTGGCAGTTCATTTTGAAGCCTCAATGTCTTAACGCTGAATTTTAGGGTGATTTCAGATAACATCGTCCTTATATCATCACAAAGTTTGTAAAAGTTTCTGATTTTATTCACTGAAGGTCAAGGGAGATAAACCTGATAAGAAACCTGAAATGATAAGCCAATGCAAGATGTTTGGGCAGAAAGTTTTATCTAAAGGCATTTGGGAAGCAAGCTTTATTTTTAATTTGTTTGTTTTTCGTTATCTCAATAATCAAGCAGTGGTCACTAGTGTGAGCTACAGGTTTCCAGAGAATTCATTTTAAATAACCATTTTATAATTGTATTATTAATAATAATAATAATAATAATGTGTGTGTCTATGTATATGTATGTGTATATATATATATATTATTATTATTATTCATTCTAATAATATCCAAATGTGATCTGGGGGTGGCCATCTCGTCAGCATTTGGCATGAGTCAAAGTGACAATAGGCCAAACGCCAGTATGTACATACAGTATCTCACAAAAGTGAGTACCCCCCTCACATATTTGCAAATATGTGAGGATATCTTTTCATGTGACAACAATGAAGAAATTACACTTTTCTGCAGTGTAAAGTAGTGATTGTACAGCTTGTAGAACAGTGTAAATTTGCTGTCCCCTCAAAATAACACAACACACAGCCATT
>JAODUH010087498.1:2346-14704 GCA_027564835.1 Typhlichthys subterraneus | reverse complement strand
CACACACTTACGGGTACAGGCCATGGAGGCGGGGTCTCCCTCAGCACGAAAGTAGTTTTTTTCACAGCCGCAGTACAGCGCCCCCTCATGGGGGGAAATACTGTGGGGAGGACACTTTGAACACTCCACGTTGCCCAGCCCAGATTTATAGAAGCCCGGTCTACACACTAGAGAGAGAGAGAGAGAGAGAGAGAGAGAGAGAGAGAGAGAGAGAGAGAGAGAGATGAGTACTGTATATATATACATTTCATAACATCAATATAGTAAGTAACTTCATAACTCATTTTAATTAGTAGTCTAAATGGAGATTCTTGCAGGTTAGAAAAATAACACATAACTCATAGTTCTCATGTTTGGACACTGGGTACTCCTGATAATATATGTCATCTGAATGTGTCTGCGCGCGTGTACACACACACACACACTGGCCACAAAAACAATATGGGTGAAACCATTGTTGACACAGTGCCCGCTGACCGCTACTAAAACAAGGATTCTCTCTCTCTCTCTCTCTCTCTCTCTCCCTCCCTCACTCCCACTCATACTCCCAGGACACACAGTATGAATTATGCAAATAGTCTACACAGATTAAAGGACAACTCTTATTAAATATCTCTATTAAACTGTACTCAGCGACTCTTTGAACCACTACTCCACACAAATATATAGCAATCCTTTTTGAGAATAGCGGTAGCACTTCCAGTGTGTGTGTTTGTGTGTGTGTGTATGTGCGTGCGTGCGTGCGTGTGTGCGTGTGTGCGACTGTGTGTGTGTGTGGAAGGGACAACAGTGGTTACTACAAGGAAGGCCACCCATTCCTTCTGTAACTATATATTATAATCTGCCCTCTCCTCCCGTTTACTAGTCTCTCCCCACCTCTCCTCTCATGTTCAATACGGTCCAGGAGGCAAAGTGTTTAAACCCACCAGAAGCCTTTTCCTGAGGCGTTTAAGTCCTTTTTATGGCCCACTCTCAGCAGGGGTTAGCATCACACACATATAGCTTCCTTAGAGACTACAGTATAGTGGCACTGCTAATGCAGGTTACAGTAGCTGTGGATAATGTCACGGACTAAGTTCAATTCTATGTAGTGAGAGCACAAGGCCCACTCACATTCCTTTCTCAATTCAACTGAGCGAGCTTCGCTGCTACAAATGCTTAGAACCGTTAAGGTGCAAATAAAACAAAAGTACTAATACACTACATGAGTTACAGTATGTAGTAAAGCATGTGAGTGTATATGCAATGACATAGTGTGGGGTGTAGGTATCACTCTTCCTCTCACATACGCACACACACACGCACGCACAAGCGCACACGCACACACACACACACAGGGTAACGGTCTTGCAGCAGTAGAATGTGTGACTTCAGCAGAACAGCTCTGACAGATCCCAGTGGTGGACAATAGCGCCATACAGCCAACACAACTGCTGATAGCAGATCCATCACTGCCACTGGTACACCCAAGACCCCTGCACTGTACAAAACAATCAGCATGTATGTCAGCATGCATATCTGTGTCTGAGCGTGAGTGTGTGTGTGTGTGTGTGTCTGAGCATGTGTGTGTCTTCCTGTGTCTTTCACAAACATTTGACAGCACACAAGCACTAGCCATTAACCTCTGGGATGACAACACAATATGACTAAAACTCACTGGACAGACAAACTATACTTGTTTGGGCTTTTGTCCCATACATGCTCTGTTTCCGTTTTGCTACTGTATCATATAGCTGCTCGGCTATTTAGTTTTATTTGATTTTTTTAGGGTGGAGTGAACATTTAACTTACAGTATCATTGTTAAGTTTAATATTGTGGCTGGTTATACCAGCCTATAGGCATTTGATCCACAGTGGAACACAACAGTAAATGGCTCCATTACATTTAATTGAGGGTATAGTAAATCATTCTGGATAAAGCTTGTTGACATTTGAACTCTCTTCAAATATCTGCTCTATACATTGTAAACATATTGCAAAGGACATTAGTGTTGTTTGGTGTGGTTACTTTGTTTTTGTTCATGTTTACAGTGCCAGGGCTGTGCAAAATCACTGGATTATTTTTTTACCACGCACATACAATGAATGTTAATACGGTCCACTGTCAAGTGTATTAGCTCATAACTGCATAAATGCACATTTCAAAATGTTAAATATGTAAGTGCTTCCATTTATATATAGGTAAGGGTTGATACTGTATGTGGTCTTGTCATTTGTTGAACTATGCTCTTGCTTACCACTCGTTTACAGTGTCCTGCAGGGCGCCCTGAGTAAGTGGCTATGACAGATGCTAATGGGAATACAGCTCTGGCTTATGGTGGGTTAGCTTCTCCTCAAGAATTATGTGTTACACTGACACATAATGTGTGTGTGTGTGTGTGTGTGTAAATATAGTGTCATCACTGCAAAGACCCACATGCATGTTCTCACACACACATTAGGCTAAACCAGCTACACAGAAAGAGAAGAATAACATGGGGTGTTGAGGGAGAGATTTAGATGTACTGTACTATATATTTAATTCTGTCTGTGTGTGTGTGTGTGTGTGTGTGTGTGCATCCCTAAAGACCAAATGCAGCACCTCTTCAAATATGTGTAATATGTTATTGATTACACACTATACAGTATATGTGTGTGTGTGCACAGGTGTGTGTGTGTGTGGGGGGTGGGGATGCACGATTGTACAAAGTAAGCATGTGTGAAAACGGCTGAGGTAGGGGTTAACGTGGCAGGACACCCACATGGGAGTAAATTGTTGCAAGCACATGCAATGTGTATCCCCCATGAATCATGTCTTTTTAATTTCATGAATCAATATAAGAACTGCAATTATAGCTGTATCAGTGTCACCTCAATATGTGCACAGTGCAACACACACACACACACACACACACACATGCATGCATACATTCACACAGAATAACGCACACAAACACTCGCTGCGTAATAAATAAATGTCCATCACTAATTGCCATTGTAATAGGATCTCTTTAAAAGCAAGGGGTAAGGACTCACACACACACACACACACAAATGCAGAGATTTGTGATGGTGCAACAGGGATAGCCACACGATACGGGTAGTTTAAAGGGCCTATACAAGGTGTTCTATAGCTGTGCCAAGTACATATAACCAGGCTTGCAATTTGCCCGATCGATGCTCTAGGTCACAGGACACCCCTATCAATAATTAACATGGATGGTGCCGGGCTAGTGAAATTACCCTACACAAGCCCCTGTCCAACAGCTTGGTCAGACACTGTTTGGTGAGCCAAATTAAAGTTGGGTGCAGGAATCTCTAATTGTTCTTCATAACTGCCCCATGTCCACACCATCAGGAAGAACCACACCCATTGGCAAAGGACCCTTCACCAGAGTGTGATTGACAGGCAATCTGATCAGGAGGCCGAAATGTTGCTATGCGCAGTCCTGTGTCAGATAAACAAGAATCAATTCAAGTGGAATCACTGTTTCTCCCCAATAAAGCTGTTCATTTCAAACTTATATTCATTGTGAATATGTCGAAAGGATGTTTTTTATGGGACATGTAGACAACATGGACAGCTATATCTTACATAGACAGACTGGATGTAGCCTCTTACAATTCTGATCCTGAAGAAATAATTAATAAATAAATAAAAAATTAACTATATGGATTTGGATGCAAAATCACGGGCCAACCAAACCCTTGTGTTATAAGGTAATATAATTACGATGCTGTGTCTGTTTTACATTTGTAAAAGTTGTAAATCTGAAATCTCAGAGCCATGTGGGTCAGCTGTCTGAGAGACCATGGGTGTGGCTAACTCACTTCTGGCAAAAGGCAAAAGGGCCATCCATACATGATCAATTGAATGAACCTGATATTAGAGACCTGTTTAAACAAGTGGTACACACTGTAAATAGGTGGAACAACAGCCGCTAGTTACAAGACAATTAGGATATCTTCCTGATTGCGAGTTTGGCCCAAATAGGTGTTTCACATATACAGTTACTACTTACAGCAGTCCCACGAAGACCTACAGATACAGACTGGACCACTCTAGTCAAATCAACTTTATTTATATAGCCCTTAATCACATTGCAGTCTCAAAATACTTTACAAGCCCAACTTTCACATAGAAACCAACAACAACCTCAATAACCTGCTCCTAACCCCAGGCAAGGAAAAACATCAATACAAACAAAGTGGGTAAAACACGAAGTAACCACAGAGGGAGGAATCTAACCTCCCAGGACACTGCCATGCAATAAGTCTCGATAGGGCAACAAGGTGCAATTATTGAATGAAATGCATCACATTGTGTAGTACTGTAAATAAGAACTACAGTAACATTGTATGAACTGGAGTTTGTTGTGCTGTGTCTTACAAAGGCTATCGGTTAGGGCATGATACTGCACTTCAGGTTTTGGCTGGCTGACCTGTTAATTAAAGACAGGCTTAAATAATGTGTTTTGTTCAAGAAATGCAGGCCAGTGTGCATATAGCTTTTTACTTTCTCAGGATTTGTCTGTGTGTATAGAATACCATCCTCCCACTAAATGTACATACAAGAGGGACAGAAGTGCTCTTCGTGTTTATAAATAATTATTAATAATATAATAATACAATAATGACTATAGGCCTATATATACTGTATATAAGGCAGGAAGCCTGCCTACAAAACAGATGTAGTTTTTAACATTGTACATAAAGTATAAGGTGTATATTTATCATGTGACATTGATGGGGTATATGTGTGTTTCTAGAGGGATGAGGTGGAATGAGAGATTCTCTCCAGCAGGATCAAAGCCCATGTTGAGATGTTGACAAATGTTGTCTTCATGTTGTCCCTGGACCCGTAACCTCTGACCTCTGGCAAGT
Organism: Typhlichthys subterraneus; assembly: GCA_027564835.1. Taxonomy (NCBI): domain Eukaryota; kingdom Metazoa; phylum Chordata; class Actinopteri; order Percopsiformes; family Amblyopsidae; genus Typhlichthys; species Typhlichthys subterraneus. Next base: position 9,841 of record JAODUH010087498.1, on the reverse strand, counting down.
CTGGTAAATGTAAGTCACTCGAGGGAGAAAGAAGTCAGAGCTCCTGATAGCTATCCCCCAAAATGTCTGTTCTTATTTATCTCGTGTCTTGCTTTCTTTCACACATGCAACCAACGTTTGCCTTTTCTTTATTTCTCTGCTCAGCCCTCCATCGTTTCAGTCCTAGAAGGTCAAAATGACTTTACTGCCCCCCCCCCCCACACACACACTCCCCTCGGCTCCCTTCTTAACCCCACCCACTCTGTCTTTCCGTCTTCTTTCTTTCAATCTTATCATCCTTCCTACCCTCAATTGAAACGGAGCCTGCTGAACGGAAAATGTTATTGGCTTTGACGCTTGGGACATTTAGGGGACTCTTCAATACAGCCACTCGTGCACTTTTACAAAAAATAAAACAAAGAAAAGTCTGAAAATTATTGGGAGGAACAATAGGATTGTGGGCTGACGTGCACACACATGCACACACGCACACGCACACACAGCAGCGCTGTCTGCGTGGTGCGCCCCTGTGTCGTATTATTTGCATTAGCATGCTAATGTATCCTGGAGCCGGGGAGAGCTTCTATTGCCCAACATGTGTTTCCTGCCTGCTACAATAGCACTGATGCAGAGCTCCCCTCCATCCAACACCTCTCCTCCTTGTCTGCATGTCCTCTTTTACCGCCCTTCAGCCTCCTCTCATCCTCTGCGGCCCTCCTCATCAGGGGCCTTTATTATGCAAATGTACCTTGGTTCAGATCTATTAATTAGCCTTTTGAGTGCCAGGGTTCTAGATGTGCCTGTTGATTTGTGCACGCACACACGCACAAGCACGCACAAACACACACAATCACGCACAAACGCATACGGGAATAAACACACGTATGCCTGTTCTTACATACAACCGCACGATAATTGAATTACGCACACACAAACGCAGATGGGCATGCAAGCGTACACATGCGTGCACAAGCGCACACACACACGCACATGCGCGCGCACACACACATGTATGTATGTAGAACCACACACTTATTCACACAGTGCAGTCAGGCTCCTGAAGAGCATCTTTGAGGGTGTCAGAGATAAACAGAGATGAATAGGGGGGCTCTCCAGGGCCATTAGCCTGCAGTTAGCATCACAAACACCAATCTGGCTCGCCGTAGCACAGTTGATGGAGCAAGCAGCTCTATTTCTAAAGCTGCTGAAATGGCAGGTTATGAAGCGCTGGCAACTATGGCTTCACATAGCGACTGCAGAGGTTTGAAATTAATCTGGGGACTGTATATTAGGCGTTGGCGGGGGGGTCGGGGCTCACTCAGCAAGCTTGGGTTTTTGGTCAGCAATTTGACATGTCCTCCAACTCCTAACCCTGGAGAGCAATGCCACGGCATTGATGAAAAATATGGTGTCATTTTGCCATATGCCATTGCCATATGCCATTGGTGCCATAGGGTGTCATTTTGTAATAATGTAGCTGTTTAGATACATTTAAATGATCGTATCTATGGTTGACTTTAGAGAGAAATAATCTATGTTCATGTAAAGATGTATGTGTCAATTTAACAATGCTAATAAAAACAACTAATGCGGTGGCGCACCCACGGCTAATTTCTGGTACAACAACAAATGCTGTAAGTGTATTACAGGCCTATGTTAGATTCCGATTAGCTTTGGCTGCGCTCACCGTGTTAGATGAAGGAGAGCAACATTAAACATTTAGTTCCACAGTTAATGCGTCTCTCGATGGATGCTGGCTTGCTAGGCTGGCAAAATACAGACATGTCACCCTCTGTTTCGATTGGCAGGCATGTGCACGGTAGCCCAGCGCTTTTGTCATATTAGGCTACAATATGGCCTCAATGTGATTAGCATGGAAAGTTACGCAATAATGAACATGAGAGCTTGCATATTCTCACGCAAGACATGACTGCTTAAGATGCCTTTATTTAATTGTACGTTGCAAAACGTATTAGCCTCAATACATTGATTTGTAATTCAGCATAAATACGTCTTTGTCTCTCGAAGTGACGAGTATTGACAAGTATTACTCTACCGAATGTTCATTTTCCATTTATTTCTGCCACCTACTGTGACATCTGTGTTTCTGGTTAGGACTCGAAAGGATTGATGGGGGACCAGGCCAATATCTAGACAGGTTGTCACAGTCTATCTATCCCTCACGCACACACACACACAGGCACACACAATAAATTCAACTCGCGAGCACGGCCCAGTGCCCTTAGCAATGGTGCAAAGGGGAAATTAATTTAAATCAACACATCAAACGGCCATTAGCATACGCGCTCAGTCAGAGCGCTACAACAGGCCAAAGACTAAAGACGCCTGTTCGCCTAAGCTGGGAGAGAAGGCACAAGGGGTTATATGCTCCTGTTTGACATTATCACACTGTTACAAGACAAGGAAAAAAAACATGTCGACTGCTATGGTTGAGGATGGAGGTCTGAGATTAGCTCTCAATACCCCTCGACATTGTGTGTGTGTGTGTGTGTGTGTTGCCACGCAGCTGTCTTTGTGTGAAAGACCATAAACTGCAGGGTACCAAGAGTCTGGCAAGCCAACCGCGCGCACACACACACACACACACACACACACACACACACACACACAGGCACCAAGATCCCTGATGTATCCACCAAGGATGCAATAACAGTTTTCCAAAGCCTTTGCCCAGAGATTAGCCAGGTCAGTGAGAAAAGTCAAACACAATATACAACGCACACGCGCGCTCGCGCACGCACGTGCACACACACACACGCGCGCACGCACATTGTTCCCCTGTTTGTGTCCCTGCCAACAATATCTGCTCAGTTGGTTTGCATCTCCCAGAAACCACAGAGGAACGTAGAGGGAGAGATGTGGAGAAAAGACAGAGAGATGCCTCCAGACAACTAATCAGATTACCATAATGTACTAAGCCTTTTGGAATGCCTACTGCCTTTTCTCCATTGCTCTCCCTTTCCACATACTCAAAAAAAAAAGGCTACACGGTGGCCCTGTGGCCTCACAGCAAGAAGGTCCAGGGTTCAAACCACAGTCGACCCGGCCTTTCTGTGTGGAGTTTACATGTTTTCCCCGTGTCTGCGTGGGTTTCCTCCGGGTGCTCCGGTCCAGTCAGTGTTGTTGACCAGACACTGACCTCAATCTGGAGTCGGTCCCCGGGCGCCGCACGAGTGGCTGCCCACTGCTCCCTTCAGGGCTGGGTTAAATGCAGAGAATGAATTTCTCCTAAGGGGGATTAATAAAGTACGATTTCTTCTTTCTTTCTTTCTACTCACTCACGCACACGCACACACACGCACGCACACGCACGTACACACACACACACACAAACACACGCACAGCGTGAGGACAGAATTTACAGTAATAAACGTGCAAATATAAATGTTTCAAAGAGGGAGCTTGTTTGTGTTTGTATGATTGTATATCATACAATCGTGTGTGTGTGTGTGTGTGTGCGTGTGTGTGTGTAAAACTAGAGGGGCCCACAGCCCATAATGTGTTTTCACTCTAGTTACATTAGCAACACACACACACACACACAATAATCAATGTTCAACCTATTTGCCACCAGTGGCTCCACACAGCTCCATTGAGCCGCTGTGAAGTCTCGCGTCCGGGCACGCTTAAATACCATAGCCGCCGTGATTTAGAGCCCGTATTGTACCACCCTGTCCAAAACCCCACACCCCCACATGTGGGAACAGAGGCGGATGGCAACGGTCTGGACGTCTCCATGGCGATGAGGGGACATACACTTACAGTAACAGGGGACATGGCATGCTCCCAGTGGCTCGGACTGTCTCCGAGGAGGACAGACGGATTCACAGAGAGGGAGGGAGGTGTGTAACGGCAGAGGAGGGGGGGGGGAGTGAAAGGGTGGAGGGATGCACAGTTGGAGGAGTCGTCCTTCAGGAAGTTAACGCAGTGCGTGTGTTTACATTGCTCACCATTGTTTGGTGACATTGAAATAAAGGAGTTTATTAGTGCATTATCCTGTCTGCGTGCGCGTGTGCGTGCGTGTTTGTGTGTGTGTGAGGGGGGGGCATGCCATGCCAGAGAGAGGGAAGGACATGCTCTCTCCTTTAAGAGAAAATAGGCCATGTACAACAGCCTGAGGAGACACACACGCACACACGCACACACACAATGAGGACGGTCCATTTCACCAGTGTTTTCTGCATAGACTCATAATGTAGCAAAGAAAATGGCAACAGAGTTTCTAATGCACACATTACAGGGAGAATAAATGAACAAACAGAGGTTTACAAGGCCAGAGGACATATACACAGACAGTCTGTGTCTGAGTTGACCATATAGCCTCTGTTTTGTATTACCATGGTTACTCCTGAATACATTTCAGCACCATTTTAACCATCTATTGTTCATAAACAACCATGCTTATGACTTCTAATTGACAATGTGAACTTCTATACACATTCTTGATGTGTGCAAACGCACACAGTTTGCATTTTCAGTTGTGTTGGGGGAAGGGAAGGACAAAGCCAGTGATTTGCATTCTAGAAAAAGAAGAGAATGAAAAAGGGCCTGCTGTCTGAGGTTCCTCCAGTGACTACTATCATTCAGATTAATATGTGTCCATATGGTCGCTGACACAGAGACACAGCGAGGGGTGCGCTGGGTGGAGAGAAGACCACCTTTACTGCCGGAGCACCTAAGGAAAGCTGAAGGACGCAGGCACACACACACGCACACGTACACGCACACACCTCAGAACATGGCTGCTGCCATATGCTAAGAAGCCCCTAGGCACCGCTCACTTCAGAAAACATGACATTCTGGCAGTGGTAGCTATCCTCACTGGATATAGGCTGTACTGTGAGAAACAGAGAGACAGCTGGAAGACTATGCAATGCCCGTAAATGTTTAGAATATAGATATATGGAGTACGGGAGGGAAGAAGCTCAGATATGCTCCTTGATTACGCCTTTGGCGGCTTCATAACCACATAAAACTATTCTAACCCCGCTCACATTTTATGTTTGAAACACATCTATGCATAAAATGCACATGTACAGTAGCTGCGGATGGGGTGAGCTAGGGTGTAAGAGGGACAGCTCTATGAGCTTTGAATCTAAGCATACATATACATATACAGTACATAATGTATATATTTATTGTAATGTTTTGTAACACTATTGAGTGTCCCTTTAATTTGTTGGGCATAGTATATGGTATTTTAGACGTATAATATGTGACATTAATTAAGCTATGATTAATTCCTTGATTAAACACTTTTAATGACAGTAGGGAAAATAGCCTAATAAAAATATGCACAGCATGTTGACCTTGGGAGTAAATCACAATACACCTGACAACAAAGGCAAGGTCAGAATATATTTGCTAACGCCTGAAATCTTTCCCTGTGTGTAACGCATCCCCGAGGTGTCTAATGAAATTCTCCTGCATGGCGCAGGGGATATAATGAGACACAATTTGATCAGTGTTTCATAGAACAAAATATTAATCACATTCTCATCTACATGCTCCTGTCCTCTGGCAGTGCCGTGCATTCAAATTAGCTCCCATCTTCACTTGATGTTTCATTATTTGCCAAGGGATGTGGCTAACATGCAGCATTTAATCATAACCAAGCACCACGTCAGCCCGCAAGACAAAAATGGCACATGCTTTGATGGATGGGTATATTCATTTTTTATTTTTTCTAATACCTTTGGTTCAGACACTCAAGCTGTCACATATTTGAAGAAGTGTTTCTGCACAATTCCAAGGCAAGTTGCTACTTTAATACAAGGATATGTACAAATTTGTCTATTCTAGAAACTCGAAAAAAATCTTTAAACAAGACTTTAAAAAAGTCTTTAAAAAACAACTACGTACAAATTTACATAGGGCTGGCCCCAAATATCCGATTATTCGGGTATTTGTTCGTTGGGTATTTATTCGATTTAAATATTGCGATTCGAGTATTCATTTTTTCACATTATGCATGCATGTTTTCCCATTAATCCCTACTGTCTCCATATAAACCCACATGTTGAAATGTTTTTGCCTGCCCTACACTGTGTCATCAACAGAATTGATTGCATTTGGCTCTGTTTGTAAGAAGAACACTCTTATTGGCTAATACAGGAGGTATTTGCTATTTGACAGCTCTGACAGGCTCAATTGACGTGTCAATCAAAGCGGCCATTTTGAGCGCATGGCTATGTTTACATGTGTGCTCACTGAAGCTAGGAATCGAAGATTACCTCTGTTATATTTCTTAATTATAGTTGAGTGTTTTTAATGGTGTTCTTGAGAGAGTATTTGAATACTCATTCGGAAATGCTATCAAGTATTGTACCTGTAAAATAGTATTCGGGACAGCCCTATATTTACATGTTAAAATAAGATTGATTTATTGATAAAAAAAAGAATACGTTCACAATGTACTCTTGTACTGGTAATACAAATGAATCAATGTAATATCAATTAACTGACCGTTGACTCTGATCTGTTGCTATGGAAGCGGCATCGTTAAGGCTGGACATGGAGTGTCCTATAAGGCTTTCAAATAGCAATTTACATTACCATGACAACTTCAACTTAACTGTACATGAATAATATAGCTTCAACAATAGCGAGTATCCTTTATACCCAACAATGTACATAGAGCATAGGGGCCTTTTATTGTAGCCTCTTACTGGAATTTCCAATGGAAGAACTTTTTTTGTATTAAGCCTCTGAAGCTAGGCTTAATACAAGTGTGTGTGTGTGCATGAGTGCCTGTGTGAGTTTGGTCCACTGAACTATAGTATGCTATGCTTGTCTAAGCGGAAACTAAAGGCAGGGTCTCCTAAGGCACTGGCAGGGGCTGGTGTTATGGATTATTTGTGGATTATGAGGTCAGTTTAGTGCTGTGTGGTGTGTGAGTCTGTGTGTGTGTGTGTTTGTGCGCGTACATATATGCATACAGACATTCCTGCATCCGCTTGTGCTATGTGTGTGTGTGTGTGTGTTTGCGTGTGTGTGTGCGTGTGTGTGCGTGTGTGTGTGTGAGAGAGAGAGAGAGAGCAGGATTCCTGGGGCAGGTGTCTCAGCAGTGGCCTGGACCAAGCAGTGCTAAATCACCTCACAACTGACACGCCTCTCCATGGGATGTCCATGCATGTGTTACTGCTGGGGGCCCACGCGTGAGCGAGAGACACAGACGGAGACAGAGGGAGAAAGAAAGAGAGAGAGAGAGAGAGAGAGAGAGAGAGAGAGAGTGAGGGCAGCGGTTATTGGGTCACAAGAGAGAGAGATACTCTGCTATAAATCACAATCGCCGTATGAGGTGTAGGTATGTGTGTGTGTGAGTGTCTGTGCATGTGTGCATGTGTGCATGTGTGTGTGTGTGTGTGTGCGTTCGGATGTCAGAGGCCAGGGAAGACAGGCAGACAGACTAGCGCAGGTGAGCCAGAGAGGCGGCCAGACATGCTGGCACGGTCCGAGAACAAATCAAGGCTCTCGCCTTACCAGGGCGTAAACC
>JAODUH010087476.1:0-14705 GCA_027564835.1 Typhlichthys subterraneus | reverse complement strand
TAGTCTGGCCTCCATAGGCCAGACGTGTATATTAAAGTTATATACACATCTGGCCTAGTGATGTAGGGGTTAATGAATTGGATCATAGCACCACAAATTGTCTTAAATCTATAAAAGCCAATGGACGTTCTTCCTAAGTCTTTGAATAGTGCACACTCTAAAACATCTGATTAAAGGAAACAAAGTAACTATTTTCTGCTTAGTTTTTTTTTAAACAGCAAAATCAATGCTTTTTTATGGTTCAGACATTTGGCTTAACAGGCATTTTCAGGCCTATACTAGCAATAGCATCTTCTGCACGTGTAGTCACCACTAACACAGTTGCTTTTATAATTATACACTCAAATGCTTTGAATGGGATAGCCGACCGCCAGAAAGCCAACACAGCCCTCCCCATTTCTGTTTTCACATCCATCAACGCACTGACCTTTTCTTATTGTAGTCGAAGCAAGGTAAGCAAGCTCCTGCCTCGACAGAACCTGAGGCAAGATACAATGTACCGTGTACATGTTTGACTCACCCCTGAACAAATGCCAAATTGCGTTTTCCTACCGGTATAGTTAACATTAACAGTGTTCACTTTCGCAGGACAAATCAGGAATAAGAGACCCTGATTGGTCAGAACCTTCAAGTGCGGTGAAGCATCTAATGACTATAGAGGCAGGGGCTGTCAACCAGACGAGAGCTCATTATATCCAAGAGAATTTGACTTCCTCATAGCTGATGGATGACTATGGCCTTCATAACAAAGTAGACTAAACCTATACCTTAACACTCCTGTACATACAGTTTATTTGAAGTGGGTGAGAAAACAGTCTCCCCCTTGAGCATACTGAGAGCCATTTAACTTTCCTGCCTCCTTTTTGCACAGTCCAGCTGTTTTAACCAGCGACATGCTAATTGAAAAAGTAATGGAAAAGGCAGAAATACATACTCTTCTGTTTGACAGAAGTTCGATCACCTACTGATAGTTTCTGTCCTTGTAATTTATTGCACCGCCACAACCAATCTGATGGGGATTAGGACCCAATTTGATCAAACTTGCAAAAAGCAGGTCCCCATCTTCAGATACTGAAATATATTCTTACTTTAAAAACATTACTGGGGAGATATAAAGAAATTCCAGAGTCTCTTGTTACATTGAACAACAACAACACATATCTAATACATTAAACAGCGCCATCCTGTTCTGGTCATTGGGTTTAAAAGGATTTTGTCTGATTCAGCATCACACAATGTCATTGTGTTCTTTTCCAAGTACTCGCTGTAACAAAATAAAACAAAATGGGCAGACAAGCAGACTAAGGCTGGTATAAAATGCAAAGAAATATTGTGGCATAAGAGTGTGTAACATTTCTATCAAGTGTATTACTGTAAATACAGCACAACAAAATAAATTATAATGGGAAGTCAAATAATCCTGTAGGAAGTTATTGGATTTGGAACAACAATTATACATATGCTCCAGGAAACTAAGTAAGAGAATATTGAAAGAGTTCCCTTAAATCAATAAAATTTGTAACTAAAGTCACTACGTTGAGATTAATGTTGAGGAACGCATAAATATCATACAGGCTATTATATAGCACTGCCAAGGGCACAAGTCTGCTTGTCCCACTACACAGATTAATTGCGGATACCCTAAACGTGCTACCGATTACAAATCGATTGGCCACCAGTGTTTAAATGAATTTAAACAGCAATAATTTATACTATGATTTTAAATAGAATACAACAACAATATAGTTGTCATTGTACAGTAGTTAGTCTTAGTGACAGCTGTATTTACAAAGGCAATAGTATATAGTTTGCATACAGTTTTTGGTTATTTTTAAAATGTTGTCACTACTATTCACTAGACTACTAAAAACCTTGGTTTACATTTCATTATACCGTACGTTCTTTTAGCTTGGAATAGTCACACAGTATATGCCATATGCTGGTATGGGTGTTAGACTTTAGTATTGCTCTCAAGTGGAATATTGGTAGAAAATGCATTTATTCAATAATAGTTTGTGTTTGCTGTTGCTAACAGACTGAGGCAGTTATAGCTGACAAAAGCACAAACACAAACTGTAGATTAAGCAATATGGTAATGTTTGTGGTTCACACCTAACATTGCATGACTACCAATCGAAACTCATTTACTCGCATTAATGGATATTCAAAGATTAATAGACTTATTTAGACTTTTCTACCATAGCAGTTTGTCTGAGCCGAATCCACTTTGCTAATGTAGTATAGAAAATTGTTGTTTCTGAAAAGTAGGCAAAATATTCAATTGTCAGATTTTAAGATGATAGGCTGATATAATTGCATAAGTGATCACAAACAAATGCATTGCAGTTAGTCTAGCAGGCTTATATGTTTTGTTAATGTCTGACTCCTAAAGTCACTAATATGCAGTAGTTTAAATATCTCTAGTTGTTCGCTACATGAACAGTTTGAGTGCCTTCTGAGTTTTGGAGAGATTTTCGACAATTCTCCCATCTAAGACAGAAGTGACTGTTACATGCATAAAGTGTTACACAGGACAGCAATCAATAGCTTCGCAATTATAATTCAGAATGTTGAAAAAGAAAAACATCCAGATCAAATATGTTTAAAAGACTATTGTAGCTTTTGCTTTTATTGGTGCATTTTAGTAAATACATAAAAAATAGAAACGGGATAGCTCGCTTTTAACTCATCATCTAAAAGATATACTCTTGTAATAGTCATGTCTGAAAAAGTCAGGCAATGTCATATATGTTTCTTTTCATTTGATTCTTTCAGTCAAACTTTATTTTGATGTCAGACAACGAACCTCTAAACAAGCCAGCATGCCCCAATGACTGTCTAAAAAGATGTTTTAACATATCCAGTGCTTTACTCCTAGCCAAAAGAGAGAAATTCTCTATCTTTGACTGCATCAATATAATTGCTTACACAACTAATTAAATTAGTCTTAACAATCAATGTGTTCTTGTTCATGCAGTGAATGCAGCATCAGTCAACTTGCAAATGTAACCACTTTTATACACCATATAATATGTTGTCAGTCCAAACCTTCCACTTGCAACTGTAAACCATGTCTGTACTCTCAGCAAGCAGACAAATCAATACAGAACATTACCTGGGAAAACATTAACATTATGGCCTACATGCATCATTCCAATTTTTTCAAGCAGAAAATGGTTATTCAAACCTCTGAGCATAGTTTGACTTGTGCCATTGCTTTGGCTTTAGAGACAAATGTGTACGTATAGGAAAAAAAGTCAATTTGCGAAGGAAGACACTAGGGACGGTGGGGTTGCTGATGGAAAAAGCCCTGAGAAGCACTGACGTGCGTTCTGGCGGGCCGCATTTGTGAAGGAGCGACATCCAGCGAGAACACACCAGACAACACCAACGTCATTTTGCCATCCCGTTTTCACAAGTGTCATTATCCGCTTCCATGTCCTGAAGACTTGAGGCATCGGTGTCATCATTCCCCACACTGTCATCGCTATCCCTGAAGGGAATGCCTTCCATGAAAGGATACACGGTGCTGGTGTAGAGGTCTCTGATGTTGTAGTAAGGGAGGTCTGGGTCTTCCCGCTCGGCTTGACTCAGACACTGGCTCTCCATGGCTTTATTTCTTTGGTAGTACTTTGAAAACTTATTGAATATTATAGTTATGGGCAGAGCCACTACCAGCAGACCACAGACAATGCACAGCGTGGCCACTATCTTCCCGGCGGACGTCACCGGGCAAGTATCACCGTATCCTACCGTAGTCATGGTGATGGTGGCCCACCACCAGCCTACGGGGATGCTACCCAAATCCGTGTCCCGCTCCTCCCTCTCGGCGGAGTAGATGAGGGCGGAGAAGATGGAGATGCCCACGGAGAGGAAGAGCAGGAGGAGCCCAACCTCATGGTAGCTATGGCGCACCGTGGCGCCCAGCGCACGGAGCCCGACGGAGTGGCGGGCCAGCTTGAGGATCCTGAAGATCCTCATGAGACGAAGCACCTGCACCACTTTGCCCACGTTCTCCAGGTCGGCGTTCTCCTCCGCATCCTCGTCCGCGGTCTCGAACGCCAGCGTGACGTAAAACGGCAAGATGGACGCCACGTCGATGATGTTCAGCGGGTTGCCCAGGAACTTCCTGGCAGACGGCGCCACCGTCAGCCGGACGACGAACTCAGCCGAGAAGCAGATGATGCAAATCACCTCCACCATCTCCAGTACAGGGTCTTCCACGGGCCTGTCGTTGTCGTCCACCTGCTGGAACTCGGGCATGCTGTGGACGCACATGGCCACGATGGAGGTCAGCACCACGCCCAGCGACGCCACGGCAATGACCTTGGAGGCTCGGGAGTAGCCGGGGTCTTCCAGCCTCAGCCACACGTAGCTCCGCATTTCCGCGCACCACGTCCCTTTAAACTTGGCCAGGTCCTTATCCAGGGCGGAGAGCTCCTCGAAGGAAGAGTCGAAGCTCGGCTGCTGCTGGTCGTCGCTCCGGACGTCCCATTCCCGGTCCTCTATGTACTCCTTCCTCTCATGGAACCAGCCGCTGCAACACGGGCCGATGTGGAGCTCCTGAATGCCCCAGTACTCTATCTCCTGACTGAAGGAGAAGACACACAGATCCTCCATCATGTGAATATGACCCGTGCGGTAGAAGTTGAGCACGCACAAAAACACCTGGGGGTTCCGATCAAAGTAATACTCCTTGTCGGTAGGACTGTAGTCGTCGCAGAACTCCAGTATAGCCCTCTCGCTCTGGCACCTCAGCAGCCGAGCCAACCTTGTGTTGGGGAAGCGGAGGAGGGTGTTCTGGTCCACATCGTGTCGCACCCCACCCACGTTAAGGTGAACCTGGTCCTCAATATTCCCACGCCGGTGGAGGATTTGCCCATACCCCATGCTGCTGGTGTTTCCCAAGGTTGCATGCAGAGGATAATAACAGTGTTTAATATAATATTTGTATGCAGAGGAACGCTAAGAAAACGTGTTACCAAATATAAAGAATATGGGTAGGCTGTTTTACTGGGAGGGGAGGTTTATTGCTGTGACTGTGTCTGCTGTTGCCATTTACATTAGTCTGAAGGAAATCAATAAACCAGCTAGAGGAAACGGTTTGTCTTTAGCACAAGGAAAGAGACCTCGACTGACACTTTGGAAAATAAAGGATGAAGTTGAGAATCAAATTACAGTGCGCGCTGACTAACTTGAGGGAAAATAAGGCAACAAGTTGAAACTGAATCCAAGCGTTATTCCAAGCTATTATCAAACTATATGTTCTAACATATTCACTGTCAAATGTGAAGTGCGGTGGCTACAAAAACAAATGGTCGCATCCCTTGTCCACGCTACTTTTGTTTAATCTTAGCTAAACCCCATAAAACACATTACAGGCAATCAAACTATTTAACATACCTGGAGCAGCCTTTGTTTCCATCAAAAACTTTTATGTGAGCGGTATATTTTTCATTTTTTTCGTAGAGTTGTCCTAACTGCGCTCTTGTGATAGGAGGACTTCCCGGGCTATCTCTTCTGTCAACGAGGCAAGAGCTTCAACTGGCTCCGTGAGCTGGGCACGCCGTACTTTTTTGTTCTTCTTGGACGCGCATAGGGAGGGGCTAGATCAAAGGAGGAGAGAAAAGAGAGAGAGAAAGAGAGAGAGAGAGAGAGAGAGAGAGAGAGAGATCGAGAGGGAGAGAGAGAGCGATAGAGAGAGATAGGGTTGGGGGGTGGAGTCGTTTCACTGCAGTTATTAGCCCCATGCGTGACGGGGCTATACTGCAGCAAGATATAATATTTAATGATTTGGTCACTAAACGTTTTAAAAAATACCGATTGGTTGAACTTCCAGGAACACACACTACACAATTTATTTTAGGCTCAATCTAATTTTGAAAAATATATAATGAAATAAATAAGTACACAAACAAACAAACAAACAAACAAACAAATACATAAATACATAAATAAATACATACATACATACATACATACATACATACCTACATACATACATACACATATATCTATATGACTTCTGTAGTACTTCAAGGTACCGCTCCGCTAGGGGTAGTAGTACAGACAGTAGACAACCCACGGGCCCTGATTGGGCACTAATCGAAGTCACCTGCATTTAGGTGTATTTGTAGAGGAGGGAATTCCTCAAATTCGTCAGCTTCAGGTTTTCAGAAGAAAGCCAAATACATAACCCACAATCCCACAGGCTAAGGAAGCAAAGACTGTGATTTGTGCGGATTTTGTGCCATGGGCCAATTTTTTAGAATGCGGTTTGTATTTTTAGTCAAAATTATTGATGGAATATTGGTGTGTTTATTTGTTAATGTAAAGTACATTTCTTTCAGCAGATGGCTTATTATTTTGGTAACAGCTGTAACCATAGACGCACAAAAGACCGCCTCTATTCGTAAGAACTCCTTATTCGCTGTTGTCACCAGTCTCTATGGATTAACTGACTTGCTTTAAGATCCTTAAAAATATGAATGTTTCTTTCTAGAGATCCAGTCAACGTGTCTAGGCAATCTTATGCGTGTAAATGTTGGCTCGCTTGGTGGGAAACGTCTCGAGGTTGCTTCTAGCATTAGTGAGTTTGTATATCATTTAGCAACGTGTGTGTGTGTGTGTGTGTGTGTGTGTGTGTGTGCGTGTGTGTGTGTGTGTGTGTGCGTGTGTGTGCGTGTGTGTGTGTGCGCGCGCGTGGTTTGTGTTTTTTTTTTTTTAACTCTTACATTTTGTGTTCTCAGATAACTCTACTGTTACACTAACACCAAGTTTAGCCTCACAGTGTGGATTTAGTATGAAAATGGACCCACTTGGCAATGCTATGATTTTAGCTTCTATTCAAAATTGCTTTTCTCAAAATGTGGTAAGTTACAGATGCTTCTTGGCAATTTATTTAACTACATATTTGCTTAAAAACACTCCTGTATTTTTTCCTGTGGGATTACAGAACGATCAAGAATTTACAACAGTCTTAAATCTCAGATTACATGGGAAAGATGTTGTGGGTGAGGAGCTGTACAAAGTAACTGAAACCTGCCAATACCCGGCATGGGTCTCCAGAGAAATCCTCTGTGACCGCAACTACATGGAGGTAAGTGACTGCAACGTATTCACTGCGGTCAAGTTAATTTGTGAGTGCTGGGCAACAAATGGATTATCTTGCTGACGTGGCCTCTTTGCTAGGTGTCTGTGGAAAGGGTGATTCCTGAGGACCATTCCCTGCCAGAACAACTACTTTCTTGGACAAGCGCACTTGGTGATTCTCGACCAGCTGCCAACGCAAAGGTTATGTTTGCTGTTATTCCATAACATTACATGCTTAAGTATTCTGGAACATATTTGAGATGGGGCTCTGATATTCTCATTACAGAAATGGCGTAGTAACCTCTCATTCCAAATCACTTCAATTGTGTTCCTTACTCCTGAAGAGAGGGTTATGAAATTGGAGCAGGCACAGAGACGTGGCTATGAAATAGCAAACACGCCTACACGACTGGTTGTGCGAAGTCGTTCCAATGCACCTGAAACATACACCCAGGATGTAAGATGATTATGTTCAGCCACTGTTTATTTATTTATGTATTATATATTTAACTGTCAAACATGAGGGTGGCACAATTCTGCATTGCAGTACGCCTAATATAAATTAGTTGTCACCTCATTATGCAATTGCATTGCCCACTAATCCAATGTAAACCCTTGTTTGTAATTTAAGATGTGTAACTGTATAAATCACATCTACCTTCTCTGTGCATCCTGCCAAATTAATCAAAGTACATTTCCAATATCATTGTACAGGTAGCAGGTGTGCCCATGACTATTCTTAGAACCTCTACCATCTTTGAAAAGAAGTGGCTTATGACTCAAATTGATGCGGCAGCTGCTTGTCCAATGGGTAGTGTGGTTCCTGAATCAACGTTTTGTGACTGCATTTTGTATCCTCCGTATTAACTTTGTTTTGTGTGAAGGTGGCGTTTCCTTCACATCAGATAAAATCACCTGGTTCTTGCCCCGGCACATTGACCCATTGGTCTCCTCCAACACATTCCAAATACTGGAGGTACACATGGGTATTAATGGTCAGCGACTGGATGCTGCAGAGATGGCTGCCAGGCAGTTTTCACTGACTGTAAATGACTTGTACGTCATTGCTGAAATTCCAATTGGTGCAATTGGTGGACATTTCAAGGTATGAGACTTTAAAATGGCATTTAGTGGAAAATGTACCTCAAGTTCATGTTCATTTTAGTTTCTATTACAGGGGGCCTTTATGAACTAGTAAAGTGTTAATGCCATGTGACTACTTCAGTTGGCTGAATAGCTAAGATTTGGGAAGAAAAATTTAACTTGAGTATTCCTCTCTCTCTACTACAACCTTTGGCCCAGCCTAGGTGTGGGTGTGTGTGACTATACAGATTATTCTAAATGGTGTTTTAAGGAGAGTACTTTCTCCCAGAGATCATTGTGTGGACTTGCGTTGCGCTGATATTTCTACAATACACTACAGTTCATAATGCCCATGTTTGCGGTCTTGCAGAGCATACTGAAGGATGGCCAGTACCTCGTGCTGTACAGTATCGTGCCCATGCTGGAGTTGCTGTGGACTGAAGATGGTGAACACAAGACCAGATACAAAGTAATCTTCCCCATCACCACTCCACTCATGTCTATTCCCCCACATGTTCAAGACAGTAAGTCTTCATATTCGGTCTTATTTGTATATGTGTTGAACTTCATTTTTTTTATTTTTTATTTATTATTTATTTTTTTATTAAACAAATGGCTCATTCCCCTCCTTCCCCAGATACTGTTCCTGAGGAGAGACTATTTAAACTGTTGCTTGGGCCACTGGGTTCTGATGTGGCATTGTTGAATATATCTTTCCCTACGGAGGGTCTGTCTGTGGCGGAGGGCAACACTAGAGGCTTCAACATCCTAGAGCACCAGTCCCAAAACGGCTCCAAAGCCTTCACCCTTGAGGTGCCCTTCACGGACCGCGTCGTCACGAAAATGGTAAGCTTCTCTTTAGAAACTAGGGACAAGGGTTAAACGGATTTGTAATTGACCAAACTTTCTCCCAACAGACTGAAATGGGGAAGACGACTTACACTCTGCAGCTGACCTTCGGATTGATGGTCCTGCCCGAGTTTTCTAAATTTGCTTACACTACATATACAGAGGTTACATTGTTGGACAAAGGTTTGTCTTTTAATGGGAATGCAACTTCTGTTTCCCGCAGATGTTGGCCTTGTCAAAATGCATTAATTGTAATGTGTGTCAAGTGCAGAACATATCTTGATAACGTTTATTTACAGTCCCACCTAGAGTTTCTGGAAGCTGTGACTATAACGCGTTCTATGTCACTGTGAGCTACGGGACCCATGAGAAGTTTCAGACTGTCATTGGAGAGCGAATGTTGACCTCGGTGCTTGCTCAGCAATATGGCTTAATTGAGAATGGAACACATTTCAGTTTTGCGGTGCCCTTTTCATCTCCCGATACTGTGTTTGAGGTATGCTTGGAAATCTAATGCATATAAAACAAATCTAGACGCGTCTGTTAAATGCCTTCTGCAACCTTTCTCAGGCAATTGAGTCTTCATCAATCAGGAGCAGACTTGATGTGGCTCTGAAGAGTCTAGCAACCAATACACACATCAAACACTTCTCTTTGGCTTGCAGTTTTTTCACAACGCTGATAGGTTGGGTTTTATACTATATTTAAGTGTTTTGTTTTTTTTTTTTCCCCTGCTGCGGACATGATGCATCTCACTAATGTGTAATTTTTTAGAGTGCTTCCCCAATGGCACGATCACTGCTGTGGCAGTCATGTTGGACTCTGCCCCATTGCTGGACCTTAAACAGTTGACCCTGAAAGACACTACCTGCGGTCCAGTCTTGACTGATGACAGATTTGCTTACTTTGTCTTCTCTGGTAGCTCTTGTGGAACGACTCGAAAGGTTGGTTTGTTTAGATTGCAGATGGATTAATTGCATTAAAACTTGTGTGTGCTTATGTAATTTCTTTGTAGTTTTTGTCAGATAGTATGGTTTATGAAAATGAAATTACCCTGCCACATCACCTGACAAATGCTTCAGAGGATGAGAATTCATATCAGTGAGTATTTATTAAATCAAATTAAACTAAGACTACAGGCTCTTAAAGCCACATACACTTCTACAAATTTCTATCTGGTGCTCACTGTTGCTGTAATGTTGTTCATGATGTTATTGAATGTCTTGCCTGTATCTCAAACTGTCTATTCTCTTTAGTTTTAAGGTTTCTTGTCACTATTATGCTTATAAAACGTACGCTGTGACCTTATTCACTGGACCACAAAATTATTTGCCTTATGCGGAAGTGGCCAAAGGAGAACTGCAGGTGGCAATGAGACTTTCTGTGGGTAAGATCATGAATTACAAAGTGCCACAGTGCAATGTGGAATTAACTCTTTTTATTTTTTTATTACTTGATCCACATCACTAGTTGACTGCTTATTTTGTTAAATAGATTTGCCTTGTCGTAAAGGCTTCACTAATGTTCTAGGCATCTTCTCTTCCAGATCAGTCATATAATATGTTCTATCAAGACGAGGAATACCCTATCCCCAAGTACCTAAGAGAACCTCTCTATTTTGAGCTGGAGTTGATGCGGTCTACCAACCCCAAAGTATCGTTGGCGCTGGAGAATTGCTGGGCAACGCACAATAATGACAGAACCTCCAAACCCAGATGGAATATCATCATTAATGGGTAAACTCAAACAATAACTTGCTTTGATTTTTAGTCAAATTGGGTTTTTTTTTTTCGGTTTTTTTTTTTGAGAACCAGGTGGACTATGTGATATGCATTTGTCAGTATGCCAGAGCGGCTCACACTATGTATGTTGAGGCATCTCTGTGATCAATCTGTCTCTTCAGCTGTGCAAACCCAGTGGACCCAAACAAAGTGGTGTTCCATCCAGTTTGGCCTGACTCCAGAGTACAGTACCCCTCCCATTTTAAGCGTTTTGAGGTTCAGATGTTCGGTTTTGCAGTTGATCAAGATCATTTAAATGGCCAGGTAGCTTATAAGGTTAACATTTAACTTAAAGTTGTTGAATATCATGAATTGGTGTTATTGTTGGTTTACAAAGTCCTATTCTAACAGGTCTTTGTCCACTGTGATGTGGTGATCTGTGACTCTGACCATCTGGGTGGAGTATGCAATAGACAATGTTCAAACAACCAAGACACCGTTAAAGGTATGGGGCTGTAAATATATTGTAAGGTGGGAAGAATATGATACTGACAGTCTCTCTTGTCTCTAGGTAACAGACGGTCGGTCACGGATGTGCATGGTTTCAAACAAGTTTCCTCAGGACCAATATTTTATAAAATAAATATACTTCTGTAAGTGTTAATTTCTGTGATGCGTCTAGAAAAGATTCTTGCCAGTGTATGGGAGTGATTCACTTATGATCTCTGTAGGCTGCCTATGAAAAAATCTGTTATGTAAAATGGCAGTAAGGCTATTAAACATCTAGTGACAATCCCTCAACTGTCACTGAAGCTTTATTATAAATATATTTATCTCCACTAGGAGGCGAATTCTACTTTGTAAAAAGTGCCTGTAACATTTTCAGCCACTAGTTGGCTTTGTTATGCCAGAAGCATAATGACTGGCCTGGGAAAACTCCTTTTTAAAAAAACAGCCTTTACCATAGCATACTGCACAGAACATGGTCATGTGTACTGGCAGGGCCTAAAAATGTGGGGCGCTGAGCAGATGAGTCATCTCTCATGGTTGACTATCCAAATTGCTTTGAGTAAATTTGTCAGTGTTTCCTTTATAGTAGAACAAAAGTACACACGATGCTTGTCATTTAGCCAGGATTCTGTGAGTGGATAATATTGGGTCAGTGCGTTTGCCACGTTTGTAAACCACCCCTCTGACCCGACTCCAGTTATATGGCGGCGGGAGCAACTTGATATTTTCAGCTTTAAGAGATCAATTGGGAAAGGGGGGGGAAAGGGGGGAGACCTAAAGTAAACAACCTCAGTTTGATAGTCCATATTTTAATGGTAAAATATCCTTTAAAAAAAGTTTAGGCTGTTAAACCTGTAGGCTAAATAATACAGCCTAGAACCCTTATCAGTCACGAAAGCTGATGAGATTCAATGAAGTGTTCAAAGTAATACACATTACAAATGTATAATTAGAGGTGGCTTTAATGTGCTTATAAACTGGCATTTTTACTTTCATGGCAAGTTGCATCTCAGGGCTTTTTGGGCATGTACAAACCAACTTGGACATCTCATGTCACCTTTTTGGAAGGAAAGCAGACGTCTCTGTTCAAATGACTGTCATTTGAATACGTTTAGCCTGGCCATTGTCCATTTTGGGAATGTTGGCTTTGACACATTAATCCACAAACTAAACAGTTTACAATATGGCTTTTCTCAGCACCAAGTGTGTGTGTTCTCCAGAAATGGGTCTGGAATGCTAGTAGTTTGTAGCTCAGTTTCATCAGACCGCAGTAGGAGACCGTTTGGCAAGTACCAAACGGGGTGTTATTTATGGGAGAAAAACATTACTCCAAATCCTGTGTTGGTGGCATGTTGTAAACTACATTGCTATCTCAAATTTGAATATTGTGGAAAAGATAAGTTATTTCAATTTACAATTTTAAACTAGTATATATCATGGAATTAATTGTCCACAAAGCGAAATAGTTAAAGCCTGTATGTTTTAATCCGGATGATTATGGTTTACAGCTCATGAAAACCCTTAATGCAGGATCTCAGAAAATTTGAATATTGTGAAAGTGCAATATTTTAGCCTCAAGGTATCACTCTAATCGGCTAATTAACTCAAAATACCTGCAACTGTTTCAAGAGCCTACAAATGGTCTCTTCGTTCACTAGGCTTCACAATCATGGTGAAGACTGCCAACTTGACAGTTTTGCAGAAGACATTGACACCCTCCACCAGGAGGGAAATAAATCAAAATACCATTGCTAAAGAAGCTGTCTGTTCAGAGTGATGTATCAATGCATATTCATAGAAAGTCGAGTGGAAGGAAAAGGTGGTATGAAAAGGTGTACGAATAACAGGGATAACTGGAGCCTTTAGAGTAGCAGAGTAGACCTTGCCTTCTTCTGAACGTTGTCCTAAATGAACGCCCATAATAAGTGCATATAGCCTACGTGGCCAGGTACACTCCCTGATGTTTGCTCCTCCCCTTTTCCTACCGGCGGTTCGTCTTCTGTAAGGGGTGTTAGTCATGGGAGGATATGACTACAGGGTCGGACTGGGACTGAGAAACCTTGAAGCCTTGAGAACCATCTAAAGTAGACCTTATATAGCACACTGTTACAATCATGGCTCAAGGATTACAACAAACAATGAATATTCCATTATGCTTTATGTAACTAGACTAGAGCAATAAATATATCAAAACACCATCAATAAACTATGATGCAGTAGTTTATTTAATTTTGTAGATGGCTTGGCCCTTTCTATTGGCCTTTTATTTGTTTTTAAATATACATTAGGTTACAATCAGTCTGTACATTAAAAAAACAGCTGGGGTGAATCTCAGACATTTAGGGGAATGACGTAGCCTACTGTACAAAGCCATTTGGGTGTTCTTCAGCACCAATAAAAAGAGTTTACAGCCAATGTTAACAACCGAATCCTATTAGCTAGGCTATTAACCTACCAACTCTAGCCAACAGGGTAAACTTTAGAAAAATGAAAATAGCTATCGTTTGGATGTTTGAATTAGGCACTGACACCTGCGTCTCTTTGCTGTTGGCTGTCACTTGGCTTGGGGTGCAACACCATTCTGTCTTCTATATTTGACAGCAAAGCTTGGAGTGCTGGTCTTATTATAGTTGTATGGTCTTTTCTAAATATGTCTACACGTTATCTATTCGCTTGCACTTGATTTATTTGGATAAGAAACTAATATAAAAAAAATGCTACACCTTGCATTCGATTCTATTGTGTGAACACTCTTGGGCCAATCAGATCTCTGCATGAAAAAGGATCAGTCAAAGATTGGGGGGCCGCTCGTGTATCCCCTCAATATTGAAAGTATTAGTTTGGCCCAGTCTGACACACACAGAGACGCCGATGCACTGTATAGTAGTGTACACTGTATTGTAGCAGATGCGGCCAGCCCAGTCACTGAATATAGTAGTTAGAAACGTTAGAAATTCACACAAAAACTCTTTGATTACTGGCCAGTCCGGCCAGTAATCAAATCAGTAATCGGAATGGACCGGGCGATCGCCCTGTCTGACAATTTGATCACTATGATTTTAATGCGTTACTATGCCAATTTGTATTGCACTGCTATACAATTTCGAGTAGACTACCGGAGCCGCTGGACTCATTTGGCGTTATTACGTCACAAACACGGCTTTCGGTACGTCATTCGCCTATTAATATGTTATGACCAATGTTTCAAATATTGTGTTTTAATGTTAACATGCTTTGTCCTAATATAAGGACCGACTGGTGCCTCTCATGCTGATGTTATGCTACTCTGCTTTAGCCTACGCTATGTAGTCTGTAATACCCGTTTTGCGCGGGGTTGCGCAGTGGGAGCATTCCGAGTGAATTTCACTATTCTCCAGTGACGGCTCCTGCTCCAAAAATTTGGGAGGGCAATTGTTTTGGTGACCCATTCAATAGCCTAGGTAAATTAAA